>NTHP01000253.1:192450-211437 GCA_003416845.1 Oplegnathus fasciatus
TGGGTTTTAGAGGACAGTAGTTCTGGGTTTTAGAGGACAGTAGTTTGGGTTTTAGAGGATAGTAGTTTAGGTTTTAGAGGACAATAGTTTGGGGTTTTAGAGGACAGTAGTTCTGGGTTTTAGAGGACAGTAGTTTGGAGTTTTAGAGGACAGTAGTTCTGGGTTTTAGAGGACAGTAGTTTGGGTTTTAGAGGACAGTAGTTTGGGGTTTTAGAGGACAGTAGTTTGGGTTTTAGAGGACAGTAGTTCTGGGTTTTAGAGGACAGTAGATTTATGATGTTCAGTACTCGGGTCTTTGCCAGCTGTTGCAGGAGGGAGGAGGGGTGGAAGGAGGGTCAGGGTTTGTCAGACCAGACCTCATCCTGACCGGGTTCATCTGTCAGACTGGCCTGCTTCCTGTGGGAAGAGACAGGTAGTTCCTGTCAACAGCCTCAGGGACAGACAGCCAGACAGATTCAAACACCAAAAAGAAACTCACACTCATGCATTTTAGAAAGTGAATCCATGTCCAGATATGACTCCAGGCCAAAGAACGTTAAATTTATCTTTTGTCTTTAAAAATCTCCTCCGTAGCTCCTCTTTCTTCTCGTCTTTTCCAGCTGTGTGCGGCATCATCTCGACTGTCTGGTTCCCCATCGGCGCTCACCAAGAGGAAGGTCTGATGTCGTTCGGTTTCTCTCTGTACGCCGGCTGGGTCGGCTCCGCTCTCTGTCTCCTGGGCGGCTCCATGATCTTGTGTTGCCACGGCAGCGACCCCGGGACCCCGAGCAGGGAGAACAGCTTCTACTACTCCAGACAGGGGGGCACGGCCATGCCGCTGGACCCCCCCGCCAACCACGCCAAGAGTGCACGAGTGTGAGGATGTGCTTCTCTGTCCCTCATTTTATAGACTGAACATCGTCATAATCAAGTCATTTTTTTTACATTTAGCTGATACAACTTAGAGAGCGACTTATAATATGCGAGCATGTGGGGGTTTAGTGCCTCGCACAAGGGCAGCCAGGAGCCATACACAGTCCCAGAAGCTTCCTCTGAGACAGAAATTGAATTAAACATCTCTGGGCAGAGCCAAAGAACCAGTTTTTCTGACAAAACTATTGTTAGGTCAGATATTATATTGCAGCCTACAAAACAAAATCGTATCATTTAGTGACATTTTGCACTGAATTCCATTAAAATAAATAGAATCAAAAACACAAAGTACATCCATGTGTGACTGTTTGCCTCAAGTTCAACTTTGACAAACTTTGTTGACGAATTAAATAACATATTAACAGAAAGAATGGTCATAAGATAGAGTCCAGTATGGAGGAAATGAATGCTGTTTCATTGAGTTGCAGTGATAACGCCCTGTGGGTCATGATACGGACTAAACAGTGTAACTATGTTCTTAAATGTGCTTTTTTTAGGTGGTGAACTGCCTTCGATAGTCTTCTAATGTAGCTTGTTCTTTGCTTTTACATGATTTTACTTTTTTACTGTTGCTTGTATGTATTGATGAGTTCCTGTCATTTTATTTTAATGTTCTTTTAACGATCATTATACTTTAAATAGCATGAACACATTTCCAAAATATTACCTGAAGTACAAGACAAAGACAGAGATTATCTGCTCTCGTTTAATCCCACGCAAAGAGGTTGTTTAACGTAACAACGCCTGTATCCCTTTTTTAAAATTTTAGACTCTTCCTATTCAAAGTATAATCAGTATGTATCGACTGTGTGCCTGTATTGCAAGATTTCCGGCTGGTGCTACAAATAATAAAAGTTTTGAAATAATTAAGAGTCCCAGAATAAATGATTTCACTCAAAATGAGACATTTATTCCTGCAGCACGAAAAAATACAACGTCCCCCATTCTCATTTACACACATGAACACAATTTGTTGCTGCAGACACTAAATAGAGCAAACACTCTTTCACTGTAAACACCATTCACTCCAACAAGAAAAACAAACACAAGAGAAAGACACGTTAAAGACATTTCAGAGATGCCATGAACGGCCACAGGAAGTAGAGACGAAAAAATGATTTAAATCCTCAATTTTCAAAAGAAAATGCGAGCTGGGTCAGTTATTCCGTACATTTGTTCTTGAGACTGATGGTCAATGTAGAAATTCGATTTTTAACTAAAGCAGCATTTTTAATTTGGTGACAGAAGTCGTCTGACTGGTAAAGATAAACCTCAGTGGGCGGAACCAAAGAACCACATTAACAATGAACAGAAACTCAGCAAGAAGAGACAAGAGGTAAGAGAGGAGGACGGCTTGTGAATGAAAAACAAATGGTACCACCAGACGTCCATCTTTGCTTTTGCTTGCCAGTCACGAGCAAGTCTCTGGCTCCAACCGCTGAGGTTTAAGTCCAGAGAAAACCTGCCTCCTAGTAATGTTTGTAGAAGCATTTCTGCACCAGTATCTGCCAGACCGAATTTTTTCGATTGGGGTCTTGAAAACATCCAATGTGAGAGAGAAAAAGAGCTACATAGCTTCTGTATTATTCCGTAACATTTTGAGGAACAAGATTTTGTTGTTCCTGATCCTGGTCCGAATCCTTTGATATCGAGTATCTGAGTTGAGTAAAGATGCCGAGTTCGATACAGTAATTTGTTTTATCACATTTTCTCCAACATAACAGAACTGCACAGGGCATACTTCGTCTTGTAAGGGGGGTCATTGATAATCATAATCCGAAAACAACAGCATTAAAACAACCCAATGGGCCGCGCTGGTGGAGGCGTGTTATTTCAGATACTGGTGACACGATTAAATAAGATCCAGGAAGTCTAGCTTGAGTAACAGATCCATGAATTTAAAGGCTTATCGAATGCCAAAATACTACTGTTGTACTCTTAATAGACGGACAATAGACAGATGTTACGACTCTGAAAAGTTATTTCATCTTTCTGTTTGATGATCACGAGGTAAACAGTAGAAAGGGGTTCATTTCTGTTCATGTCCCAACCTTTTATGGGAAGCCACTGATTCAAAATGTGGTGTCAAAAGATTTGGAGGGACAGGAGAAGCACAACATTTCCCCTTTTACAGAGGGAAGCTTTGCACTGCAGCATTGCGAGGGAAGAACCAGGACGCAGCACAGATGCTGTGACAAAAGGTGGGTACAGACACCAGAATTTACTGAAGCTTCTGCAGCTGCTGCGACCCTCATTCAGTGAAACATCTGTGATGGGAGGCTTCCATCGTATCCACTCCCCTGCCTCCACCCCTCATATCCACACCAGGTTTTCACACTGAGCAGACGATGGGAGGCGTTCACTGGTAAATATTAAAATAAAATCCTGGAGATTAGTTGACTTAGTGTCTCATGTAGAAGGCACTTTCAAAGTTTTCTTCATTCTGTCATCATTTTTCAGTTTGGAGGGCAGAAAAACAGGAAACGTCCTCTATTCAGTCCTCCTCTTCACCCCCATCAAAGCCATGATTGGTCCTTCCTCTGGACCTGCTGCCTCTGCTCGTATACTGGCCTCCTGGTCCAGACTGGTATCCATACTGGTCACCATTATCCTCATACTGGCCCTGATGCTGCTCTCCATCTTGGTCGTCATACTGGTTCTCCTGCTGGTTCTGGTTATGCTGCTGGTGGTGGTATCCCTTCTCCTCCGGGGCAGACCAGCCCTGGTAGGGTCTCTCGTCCTGTTCCTGGGGGTAAAGGTTGTCGTCGGGGGAGAAGGTGTCGTCGAGGTGGTCGTCGTAGCGCTGGTAGGAGCTGGCGTGGGCCTGCTGCTCCCGGGCGTTCAGCTCCAGCGTGCTGTGCCACACTCCGTAACAACCATAGATCAACACACCTGAGGACGGACAGACGGTAACTGTTAAGTACAAAACCTCAGAGAGAAGGACAGCAGGCTGAGAAACTGTCCAGCTGGGGAGTTTTATCAACCTTCATGAATTCCAGAAGGTGGGAAACTCTTCCCTCACTTCGTCATCTGTCAACTAACTGCAGATGTAAAAGAGAGCAAAGTCTGGATGTGCAGCACGTTTGCTGTACCTCAACAAAATGAAAGAGGATCATCAGGAGCTACATCCAATTTTCTGCTTTCTATGTCTAGTTTATATTTCCACGTAATCATTCCTCAATACACGCCATGTGTAAATATATAACATCTCCTTTTTGCTTTTTTAGCATCAGCCGGTTGATCAGTCCACCACTTTGGTCCAGGACTAAATATCTCAGCAACTATTGGATGGATTGCATGAAATTTTGTGCAGACATTCACGGCGCCCAGAAGACGAATCCTACCCTTATCTGCTAAACATGAGCATTAACATTGTCATAGTGATGTCATGTTAGCACGCTGATGTTAGCATTTAGATCAAAGCACCACTATTCCTCTAAGTACAGCCTCTCTGAGCTGCTACCATGACTGATAATTCTAGATTTGACGGCTGTTCCAGCGACCAAAGAAATGACAGATAAAAAGACAAAGACGTGAAGTTTGTGAGCGAACATGTAATGTGAGCTCACGGCGTTTTTTTGTGCAGTTTAACACAGTTTGTGCTGACTAGAAAACACTTGCTGGTACAAACATTGGCCAGAGTACGCTTTCATGTTTAGTGCGAGAAATGTGTGGTTGGTTGTTTAGAATGGATGGCAGCATTATGACTGTACAAAAACCAACAGGAAGAACTCAAAGGGCAGAGGAGCCTATATGATAGACACAAACTAAAAATAAGCACTGGTTCAACTCTTAGTTAAGTAACTGAAACCAGATGCCAAAACAGGTGTATGGACCTCTCTTAAATCCTCTTCCAAGTGGATTCATCTTTCAAGAGTTCTGTACTACAATGTAATTTCTTTTAGACCCATTCGTATGGGAGGTGCAACCTTTGTAGATTACATCAAATCATCACATTTTAATATTAAGAATCCAAATCTGTCAAAATAAATAAAAACATCTTGCAGGGAGGAGCAGAGGACTCTACAGCACAAAATATATATTCAAAATTAAATTAACTAATTAAACTGGTCTGACCACACAGACAGATAAAATGTGCCTTTGCATTGTGTTACCATTTCATGATCAATAGAGGCTCTTCCTGCCATTGAGGTGAACTTCAGCAGCATGATGACATATTCGGCACATAACCATGTATTGTATTTAAGCACAATTCAAACTGGACCGCTATTATCACATAATTATCACTCCTGATAATTAGATATTAGATTATATATCCTGATAATTTATTACTGATAATTGCCATAATTTTCCAGTTTGTAAAATCTCTTTTTCTGGTGGTAAAAATAATTTCTTGAATGACTAAATTTCCCTGAGTAAATGAAATTCAGCCATTCAGCTATTATTCAGCCAACTGGTCGAAATCAATACAAATAACTAAATTCATACCAAGGCAACAGAAAATACTTCTATTGTCTATTAAAGAAAGTACTGCTCAACAGTTTAACAACAGTTATAATTCAGTTATATTAAAATGCAGGTTACCATAGCAACGCCACCTGGTGCCTTACATTACTAGTTGACTCTCACCAGTCAAACTAACCTAACCATGGATGAACAAAGCCTCTATAGTATAAGAGTTATAATGCACTCTGCACTCTTAATCCATTATTTTCTACGTCAAGACAGCTTGTCGTGCTTTATTACTTATTCAAACTGCATTTGAAATCCCTAATCAAGAATGTTTCATCTCACCTATGAAGCACCAGACAGTGAACCTGGCCCAGGTGAGTGGGGACAGTTTAAGCATGAGGTAGCTGTTGACCAGTATGGCTGCTGCAGGGACAAAGGGCACACAGGGCGCCATGTAGGGCAGTCTCCTCCCACTCTCTGGCTGCTGTAAAATCGTGATTAAAAGCTTCACCAAGGACCCCGCCATCAGTGTAGCCATGAGGCCTGAAAACACCGCCCCGGCACCCGTTCCCTGCTCAACGCCAAATATGACGGTGGACCAGAGGAGGAAGGACATGAGGAAGAGGAGGAGGGTGCATCGGGTCACTATGCGGCCGGTGGCAGGGGTGGGCCGGGCCAATGCATCGGGCATTCCCAGACGCAGCCGCAGGGTGTAGTAATGGCCTCCCAGAAGCCTTTTCAGCAATGAGGCGTGGCCTGTGTGGAAATCAGAGTCGTCACCCTCTCCTTCGGTCCCCCCAGCGTGGTAGGACGACGATTCATCGCCGTCTGAGCCTCCGATCAGCATCTGGTCGTCTTTGGTGGGGACGGCCCCATCGTCCTGGTTCTTCAGGCCGGCCACGTCCTCCCCGGAGTCAAACTGGTGTGTGTCGGTCTGTTCGTCAGGCTGGTAGCGCAGTAAGAGCACACACACGCTGACCAGAGTGTAGGCCAGCAGGGTGCCGATGGACATCATCTCGATCAGGTCTCTGAGGCTCACCAGCAGAGCGAGGAGGGCCGCGAAGCACCCCGACACCACACACGCCACCGTGGGAGTGTGTGTGAGCGCAGACACATGTGACAAGAACCTGCAGACGCATGAATCAGAGGGTTAGCCAGGAGCAGGAGCCTTCATCATTAACTGCGTGTGTCATGCCTCCTCACCTGAACAGCAGTCCGTCCCGGGCCATGGCGTAGATGACTCTGGGCATGGGGAACAACGAGCCTAACAGAGAGACGGTGAGTCCGGCTATGGAGCCCACAGCCACCGTGTATTTCCCCCACAGGAAGCCGTGCACCGCAAACATCTCCATGAGGGGAGCCGAGCCGTCAATCAGGTCGTAGGGAACCATGAGAGTCAGGATCACACTCACCTGTGGAGAGGCGGACAGGTAAGTTTCTATTCGGTGAAGAGATTGTGTGACTTCAAGTGTACACAACGCTGTGTACTGACCGACACATAGGCAGTGAGGCAGGTGACCAGTGAGGCGGTGATGGCGTACGGGATGGAGGTGTTTGGGTTTTTCGCCTCCTCTCCTGTCGTTGCAATGATGTCGAAGCCGATGAAGGCGTAGAAGCAAGTCGCTGCACCTTGCATCACCTGATCAGCAGCGAGAGATCACATATTTCCTTTTGGTGATTGTGTTTGATCAAATGATCTGTTATTTTTTTTCAGGGGCGTAGAACAAAATTCTGGACCCTGAACATAGGCATTCTGTATGGGCCCCTCCCGGCATTCACGGCTCTAGCGTCTTTGTGGGCCCTGTATACTCAGTCCCCTTTGTCCCCCCAGTCCTACGCCCCCCTTTTTTTTTACATCTCGACACCAGGGACTTGATTTGAACAAGCAACTAGAACACACACAACCACGGTGGTTCCGTATCTCACCCCTGACCAGCCGTAGGGCAGGAACTTGCCGCTCTCCCAGTTGCTGGCGGAGAGGAAGAAGAGCCCGGCGATGATCATGAAGACCCAGACCACCAGGTTGACCACGTTGAGGACGTTGTTGAAGCCCACTGAGTTACGCACACCGAGCGCAATGATCACGGTGACCAGCAGGGCGATAAACAGGGCCAGCAGGTCAGGGTACGTGTCCTCACCCTTACCTGACACAAACAGAGACACAGCTGCATTTGAATACAAGTACTTCATACGTATCGTCACAGGAATCCTGACATGTTAGTGAATTACAGTCATTGTCAGTCATTTTACTTCACTGTTTCCAGTCTATAATGTCCACTGCAGCCATAATTCTTTCCTTCAGACTGAAAACAAATCTGTTCTTGGTTTTTTCATATTGAAGTTAAAACAGGATGTTTGCTCTTAATGTGCTGAAAAATGACACACGTACTGATCGTACTGACCAAGTCCTCTGAGTGTGCCCAGGTGTGTTATCATGTAGTTACTGATGCTGTGATTGGCCAGAGAGTCGAACATGCTGCTGAGAGCCGACGCCCCCGCCGCTGTGCCAATCAGATACTCCAGGATCAGGTTCCAGCCAATGAAAAATGCCACAAACTCCCCGACTGTCACGTAGCTGTAGGTGTAGGCCGAGCCAGTCGTCTTGGGGACCCGGACACCAAATTCTGCGTAGCACACACCTGAGGAACAAAATACAAAAATACACACATACATAGCTCAGTGATACAATAGAATAATCAATTAATTACTGTGTGTGTATCACAGCCTGATATATCTGAGCCACAGAGCTCCGTTGTTGTCCAAAAACTATTAAAAACACATCAATGAGCCACACTGTTGCCCTGGGTGACATGTTCCTTCATCACCATGAACACACACACTGTAGTTTATTTTGACTCAATCCCACATACACCGTCCTGCTGCCCCAAATACTCTACAGCACCAAATGTGGATTCATCCGCCGCTGAAAATAGTCCCCAACAAAATAGTCCCCAACTATTTCCTCCTGTTTGAGGGACGTTCGTTAAGACCTGAAGTGTCCAGCTGTTTTAGGAAATTACCGAGCCTGAACCTATATATGTGGGAGCACTTTTTAAAGATTTACGCCTTCAGTAGGACGCAGTGGGGTTGGAACCGAGAGACACATTTAGATGTTTTTGGAAATGGGGCTCAGTACAACAGAGTTCCACTTCAGTACAGTTCCTGAGTAAATATACTTAGTTACTCTCCACCTCTGGTTGGAAAATGTTCTCCTCATGTTGGCTCACCTGACAGTATGGACGCCACCGCTGCAATAATAAATGACAGGATGACCCCAGGCCCAGCCATCGCCTTGGCAACCAGCCCTGCGACCACGTACATCCCCGTGCCGACGCAGCTGCCCACCCCGAGCGACACCAGGTCCACAGTGGTCAGGACCTTGGCGAGCCCGACTGCAGACCCCTCTGCGAGCTCAGTGAGATCGTCAGAGCTGTGAGCCATGGAGCCCATGGGTTTGGTTCTCAGCAGGCGGGAGTACATGTTGTACCAGGCGTCCCCCAAAGACAGCCGGCCCAGCCACGCCGCCATCTTTATTACCTGTTTATGTGTGTGTGTTTGTGACTCCTTCTACCTTTTCTCTGTCACTCCCTCCATCATTCTTTCACCCTCATCATGAGTCTCCTCTTTCTTTGTTAGGTTTCTTCCTCAAGAGCCACAGGACCAAATGGAGGGCATAGACTGTGAAAAGCAGATGGAAGAAGTATTCAGATCCTTTACTTACATAAAAGTACTAATACCACACTGAAAATACTCTGTTACGATTACTATTTTGTGACCAAATCCTCACATTTGAGAAGCAAATGTTTTTGCATAAAAATAATCAAAATAGTTGCCAATTATTTTTCTGTCAATTGGCTAATCAGTTAATTAAATTAAATTTTGCGTGAACTTTATCTCCCTATTTCATGGTTCAAATGCTGTTTCAAAGCCCTGTACACCATGCCAGAATATAATTCTGGTGGAGAAATACTACATCTTGTTTATTTTTTGGGCCAGAAAATAGTGAAATTTAAGAATACAAATACCTGAATCAGCCTTACATAATTCTGTGTAATTGTAAAATGTAAGCCTCTTATCTGGCTGTTTGTCCACCAGGAGGACATGTCCTCAGTAGAAAGTAGTCATTTTTCAATCCTTTGATCGAAAACTAAATTCCGTTTACCTCCATTTTACTGGGGTGGAGACAGATATACACAAGAGGTAAGAGATGTGAGATGAAGTCTGTTCCTTTAGAAAACTAGTTCATTGATCAGGATCAAACAATAATAATAATAAATAAAAGGCCGATATCAGGCAGCTAAACCTGTCCAGCCCTGATGATGTGAGCCTGCAGGTGATGATGGGATACCATCAGCTGTTCTCCTCACTCACTAGAGCGAGACTCCCTCTCTGAAACATTAATGAAGACCAAGGATCTACTTTCACAACGGAAAGGACTATGGAGGCTAAAACTGAACCATGTACAGACCTGAACCGGTTCCTACAAATCTGAGTTTACTGCTTCACACATGAATCAACACCTGAGCTGAAATCAGGCCCTGATCAACATCAACAGGTTGGATTTAAGAGAGGGAAGAAGAGCACAGACAGTTTCCTACTTGTGGCATAAAAAATGCTGATAAAAACACCCAACATGCAGGTTAAAGATGCACACCTGAGCAGGTAGTACACTCACTCGTTGTGTGTTTTCCTGAGGAAGTGGTAGGAGGAGGCGTTTGGTTTGGAGTCCACGTCTTCTGCAGACCTGCAGGAACTGGTGACGAGAGCAGGCGGCAGAGTTAATCATTCAGACCTGACACCATGTGATCAGGCTGATACATTATTCAACACCTGAGGCTGAGCAGCTGTGTGTGTGTGTGTGTGTGTGTGCGTGTGTGTGTAGTCGTCATCATTCATTCATAGGAGGGAGGATAGAAGAGCTGCCGTGAAGGTGTGTGTGAGGCAACTTTGTGCTGCAGCTGCCATGGGTGACGTTTCTTTACTCTTTGTATGCGGAGCTGAGAACTGACCAGGTGTGTGTGTGTGTGTGTGTGTGTGTGTGTGTTTGAGGGCCAGGTGTGTAATGGAAAGTTAGGTTGACATGAATGTTAACATCCAGCTGATATTTCAAAATGTATTTTAAGTTTATAATCAATGGTTTTTATTTTATAGATCTAAATCTGATTAAATTTAGATTTTCCAAAGAAATATGATTTATTTTGTGATTTTGTGAGATTATTCTTGCTGCCACTTTAGTGACTTTTTATTTTCATATTATTATTATGCAATACAATACACACCCTTACGTGTTACCATCTGTGTGTTTACTGTGTTATACTGCATAATACTGTTTTCTACCCGTGTCTTTGTTTTGTTTATTTTCTGTAACAATCTGTTATGGAGAGAATAGGTTTATAAGTTTTTCCTCGAACTTGACTCATTTTGTATGTTTTATTCTCTTCCCAACAGCAGCAGAGGGTTAAACTGAAAGAGGGAGCTGATCATACGCTGATTGTTAAAAGAGAAAATGATAAATTGTCCCGTAATGCCATAAAGTTTGGGGACTCAAAAGATCCTCCCTGCCTGGTAAACGGCCACGTCTGTCAAACTTCACACCTCCAGTTTGTAACGAAGCCTTTCTGCTATAAATTTGTGGGCTCCTTGAGCTCATCATATCTGGTGAGAAGGGGACTTTTTTTTCCCCACACCTGTATCTTCACTAAAGATGCAGAATTGTGATCAGCTTCTGCAAAATAAAACACAAAATGAGACTTTTCCAAACACTGTACGGTCGGTGGCCGTATGTATGTGTTGTATTGTTGTTGTAATCTGCTGGTAATCTGATACACAGAGTCCGATTACAGCGTTACCTGCAGACGTGGTAACATGATGGTCCAAAACAGGAGAAACAAGACACTCAACTACTGTTTTATACAAGCTGGTTTACAGGACAGTCCTTCTACTGGACCTGAGCTAAGTGTTGGTTCACTCCTCTGTCTCATCGCAAAAACCTTCAGCACCAAACGTGAGCTGGTTCATGTGACTGCCAGATATGATGAGGCTTTGATCGTGTCAGTTTGAGTTGTTTTGGTCTGATAATCAGATCCAGTTTGCAGCTCTGGCACTCAGAACTGGACCAGTGTACCAGTGTATTGTGGTGCATTATTTATCACCAGTCTGGGAAGCAGTCATGCTGCATTTAGGCTGCTGGGAACAGCCTTTTATTAGATTTTCTGATTGGTTGATTATAAGCCAAACAATCAATCAGAGAGTTTCTTGCAAATGCTAATGAAAACCGTAATCATGAGCCGTTAACACATACTCTTTAACCTTAATTTTCCCAGTTTAAAATGACAAACTGCACTTCAACGGCACACATATACTGTACTTCTGTAACTGATACCCAAGTTTCATATTCTGAATGTTTCAGTATCAGAATCAGATTTACTGACAAGTAGGTTTCCACATACAAGTAATTTGCCTTTGTGTTTGGGTGCATAACGGTCACAACAAACATAATAAGAGAAAAGAACGATGAAATACGGAAAAAGTCAAGAATCATAAATAGAAAGTAGAAATTCACAATAAAGAATATGTAAAATATATGTGTTGTAAAATGAAAAGAGCTGTACAGTGTTTAAAACTAAGAGGAAGGAATGTGCATTGTGTGACAATTGGACACATTTCCTCAAAACTGAAAAACACCAGAAACGTGAAAACTTGTATATCTCTGCCAGAATTTAAAATGATGTTTTGCATGTTTGAACAATTCTTGCTTGTAGTTTGAGCTACTGGTGGAGTGCGAATACTATTAATATTTTCACTGTTAATTTCAGACATTTTATGGTAAGTCTAACCTCAAAACTCATATTTCTCAGTTTGAAATCAGCCGGTTATTGGACCAGAGTGGAGCTGATTTTGTTCTCGACACTCCAAGGGTGAGTTTGGGAGTCCCCCCCTCCAGCACCACCCTAATGTGAGGAAAAGCCCAGACAGGAGGGCGACCCGAGTTTCATCCATCATGTTTTTTAGAGCCACTTTCTAGAAGAGCTCATCTTACCACCAAAAACACAGACTACTCTTTTTGTGGTTCTGACGACTTCAAGTCAAACATACAAGTGCTGTGATTTGGAAAATACCTGAAAAATCAAATATCAGCAGGTGGACGGGGGGAACTCTGCTGGTGTGTTTTACAGTTTATCTAATAGAGTTTTGAATGGACAGATCAGCACAAGGGAATCTCTCAAAATACAAAGGAACAATATCCTTTAAGTTAGGAAATGAAAATCCCCTTAATTATGAGCTTTTTCAACCCAAAAGCAACAGCATGCAGTTATGGAAACTAAATCTAAAGACAGTGGGGTTCATCTGTGGACAGTAAAGAGCTCTAAAACATCATATTCATGCACTGCACTTCCACTTCTTTGTCTTTGCCCTCATTTAATTCTTTGATCTGTAATCTTTTTAAATGTATGAATTGAACTGTAAACTGTTGAGTGTCTGTTCGAGTCTGCATGCCGTAAAATCTTATAACTTTATATGAAGATTTGAGACGCCACCAGCCGCTGTTGACTGCAGAGCAGCTGAAGGTGGATGCATTCCTGAGGCTACGTGCTTTATACGCAACAGATGAGCGAATGGGAGTGAATCCAGACACACACACTCACTGAAAGAGCAGGAGCAGAGCGAACCATCCTTTTCTGTTTAAGGGAATAAAGGTTTTTGTTGGCAGCTTGAAGCAGCTCATACAGGACAGGAGCAAAGATCACTGCCTCGTCATGCCAGGCTCAGCTGTGGAAAGAGATCCTTTGGTTGTTGTTGTTGTTTCTTTTTATTTGTCTTTCTGTGAAGCTCAAACATGAGCCTGGGGTGTACTGCTGCGTACAGATTAAGATATAACACTTCTTATCTCGTTAGCAGTCAACAACTACAGCTCCCAAGAGGCTTTGACACTGATGGCTAAGACTCATGGGATATGTGGGAAAGCCTTTCTGCAGACTTCAGGTTTCATTGACCTTTTTATTGTTTAGGCTGTGATTACGAACTTGTTTTAAAGGATATTAATGAGCATAAAAGGCTCCAGAAACACCATTCATTTTCAACATCAAATTCAGGTTACTAGTTACAAGTGGTACCACTACTACTACTACCACTACTACTACTACTACTACTACTACCCAGCCTGTGATAGCAGTAGTATGTCTTCTGGAGATTTCCCAGATGATGTGATGATGGTGTATCTCAGCTTGGACTCGAGACCTTTTAGGTTATTTAGGAGGCAGAGACGGTCTAAAAGATCTTAAAGATGCTTGGAGTTGTATTATGGAAATTGTAACTGTAAAATTACCTTTGCTTTACCCTCATTCCCACTACTACATTAAGTCTTTTTTGCACTATAACCCGCATATATATATGCACATATTTTTGTGTGTATATGTACATACAGTATATGTAGATACGTAACTGTATATCTTCCTTGTAAATATAATTCAATTTTCCTTTTTATTTCGTCCTTTAGTTTTACTTTTATATACTTTGTTCTATTTTATTATTTTATTCATATATATATATATATATATATATATATATATATATATATACACATTTTTTATGTGTAGCACAGAGGGGGCTACAACTGCATTTCATTGCACTACCCTGTGTTATATAACGTCAGTAAACCTGAACCCTGTGTTACTGACCCAAACTTTAAAGACTAATAGTTATAGTTTAGTTATAGACTAAAAGTCAGGGTATCGTGGCCTCCACTGCTTCAATTTCTACCTTTTTTTAATCTCTTGTGAATCCCCAAACTTCATGTGATGTTCTTTGTACCTTGATAAACCAACTGTGTCTGTATTCCCTTGTTTCTGGGTATGAAAGTTAGTTATTAGTGTTCAGCGTGAAGATAAACATTGGCGGTTTTAATCACAAGTTCTGATTCTGCACCAGAAGGAACTGATGAATTTCAGAGCAAGTTCAACCAGACAAAATGCACATTGAAATTAGAATGTTTAATTTATACATCTGAATCACTTTAAAGACCTTTTTAGAGCTTTCTAGGACCTGCAGACATTCTGTTAACTGCCTTCAAACTGAATGAGCTTTCAACCAATCATAAAAGTGGCCCTCTGCCGTTTCTCTTGATGGTTCCTATCCTCTGAATCTTGCAACACTGTGGGGGTCCTGATCCACAGGTTGGGAACCACTGCTCTACAGTACATGGAGAGTTTGAGCTTCTCGCCACCGGAGGGGGGGTCAAGATCAAACACCTTCAAACCGTTAAATGCTCACAGGTCAGCTGATGAATCTTGTATATAACAACTGGTGGGTGATGAAGTTTCAATCAATGATTATTGGGTTGGATAACGCTGGCCTAACGTTAGGCTGCATGTGAGTTTGTGTGATATATTTACCACATTCATATCACAGGTTTTATTTTATGTCTTTTGTCATGTGAACTGTTGCTGCTGGCCAACAATATTAAGCTGCATCAGTTTGGTCTGACTGATGCTTCTAATGTGTCGACTCGATCTGTAGCACCACCAAGTGTGCATTTAGTGCTTCACAGCCTTCTTCAGGTATGTGGAGAAGCATCAGCTTCCATATGTACATACACTCTGTTGTCAGTTTGTTGGGTACACCTGGCTAACACTACTGCAGTCTGATACAACAGTCCTGCAGTGAATCCTCCTTCATGAAGGTTTTAATGTTCAGTTGTTGTTGAAGCTGTTTTGGAGACGTGTTGATTCAACTGTAGGATCATTCTGGAAGATGTAGTTTGTGGTGCTGTTGACCATTATTTTTTACAGGCGTTTGTTATTTAACCTAACCTCATTGATATAAATGGGATGGACGAAATAATAGAAACACTTGTCAGTATAACACAGGCAATTCAACTGCATCACACAGCGTACACCCAAAATAATAAACCAGCAGTAGACGACACTGTGTGGGAGTTCCCTGCGACACACCTCGATCACACATGGAGGTGTGCGGAGATTTTTTAAATGTTTTGAGACCGCCGCAATAAAAACACAAGACAGAAAAGTTTTTTTCCCACATTTATTCTCCTGTCCTGCTCCAGCTGCTGACACACAGACAGCTGCGGCGCTCTGCTGCAGCTGTTTACTCGTCTGCCTCCGACTCTTCGTCGTCCTGACTGATCTGGAAGTAACGCAGCTCGTACGTCTCCTTGTCGGACGCCACCACTCTCAGCCAGTCGCGGAGGTTGTTCTTCTTCAGGTACTTCTTCGTTAGGTACTTCAGATACCTTGTGGGGAGAGGCGGGGTCGTTTAGTCACAGAATATTAAAAGGGCAATAAAATAATAACAATAGTTTTGATTTCCAATAATACTGTTTGCAGAGGTTTCAGTATAAGCAGGTTTGTTCAGTCAAGGGCTCGCCTGAAGCTCAGGAGCTGCAGTGCACCTCATCTCACCTTTTGGAGAACTGCTTCTCAGATGAGACGTTGATCTTGTTCTTCATGCGGCCGACCTGGACGATGTTACCCAGGTTCCCCGTCTTTCCGTTGACCTTTATCCTCTCCTTGAGGAAGGTTTCCTGTTGGACAGAGCACAATGACGCACTAGGGAAGAGAACCCTAGTAAATTAGGAGCTAGGGAAGGGAGCCCTAGTCCAGACATGGGGTTAGCTGCTTGCAAAGATGACTAAATTAGCCCTTTCATGACTTTAATTTGGAAATGGTTAAGGTGTTAAATAATAATCATGATTATAGCGGCAAGAGAAATGTTCCACTTTGTTTTTACAAATGTTTCCTCACACTAAAAGGGTTTAACAAGTGCAGTAACATGTGCAGTGAGACTTACAAAGTTTGCAGAGTCCAGGATCCCATCCTCCACAGGGTGGGTCAGGTCCAAGGTGAACTTCCATGCAGCTCCCTTTTTGGACTTCTTGCCAACAGTCGGCCTCTTCTGTTTGATCTGTGAGGGGATGAAACAGGGACAGGATCAGAAACTTCAGGTGTTAGCAGCAGCGATTTTTACAGGTGGTAAACATATAAAGACATCAGTGACAATTAGGTATCTAATCTCCACCATTATTCATTACAGAATAAATCTTAAAGATCGTGTCCTTAAGATCTGCAATGTAAATAACTTTTCCACAATATCTTATTTTCTATTCTCACTGATATCTTTGATTTGTCTCATTCAGTATTCTAGCTCTTTTGTTGACTCGTGTCTCCTCATAAAAAGCTCATTTCTATACTAGTTTAGTAAAACCTTGTGTGTTGACAGTTTAATCTCGAATTAGAACTTAGCCT
This sequence comes from Oplegnathus fasciatus, assembly GCA_003416845.1. Classification (NCBI taxonomy): domain Eukaryota; kingdom Metazoa; phylum Chordata; class Actinopteri; order Centrarchiformes; family Oplegnathidae; genus Oplegnathus; species Oplegnathus fasciatus. Next base: position 209,037 of record NTHP01000253.1, read on the forward strand.
AAATATATTGCGTTAAATATCTTCTCAATTTACAGACACTGTTACTAGTGAACACAGTAAGATACTAGAGTCTCATTACCAGTTACTGAGTCATAAAAAGGTCTTGGTGGAAATGTGTCAAATTTTATATAAACTTCTCAATCTAACATTAAAACTGTCTGGTACTATAAAATAGGCAGCAGTGCTTTGTCAGTTCTGACAGAACTAGTAAATTTTGAAGGCAGTTATTTAGTTCATAGTGAAATTAGCAACTACTGAATGAACAGTGACAGGCAGCAACTTGAATCAATACTAGCTCCATTTGTTTGACCAGTAAAAATTGGTCAGTATATGTAAAGACCTTTTGAATTGATTCCTGGTGCTGACAATGTGGGCCAGAAAATGTTAGCTCTTCTGAAGGAGCGGGATCATACAGTTGTAAAGACATCTGCTGATAGCTTCATTTGCACATTGCAAATATTCTTCAACTTAAATACTGTGAACTTTTGCACATTCCTGCACACATCTGTAGTTATTTCATTTAAATAACTCGTATTGTTCATATTGTCTCTTATTTTTTCATATTTTATTGACTATTTTGTATTTAATTTGCTTCCTTGCTTTTACCTTTTCTTATATTTCCCACTTACTATATTTATTGTTATGCACCAACAAACCAAGACAAATTCCTTGCATGTGAAAACCTACTTGGCAATAACTCTGATGTCTACTTTATGACGAGCTATTAGAAGGTAACTAATGTTAAAGTTATGCCGAACTGACTAGTGGGCATACACAATGATAGTACACATCAAGTTTACTAGTCAAGTGGATGAAAACCACTGATGTGAAATAAAACACAATTTATTCTACGGAGATTGGCCTGCTGACACGGACTAATGAATGGAACACGTGTGCGCAAACGTCAGGAATAGCTACTAGGCGCTAATGCTAACTCTGCTAGCTTCGTGGGTTTCCTTCCTTCTAAAAACACTGAATGTTTAACACACAGCTGTACTATGAAAGCTTTACCTGTTTTCAGTGGATTGTGACTGGAGTAAGTTAAAAAGGGAAAGGAAATAACAATAAATTGCGCAAAATCCAGCGGAGGTTCTGAACTTACCGGCGCCATGTTAAGAGATCGGAGGGGAAAGGGAGAACCGGAGGTGACGCAGCAGTGACGTAGTTTGTGCCGCGTGGAACGCCCTTACCAAATATGGTAAACCCAGTGTTACAGCAGAAATGAACATTTCCACACTTGAATCTGGAAAATGGCTCAATTAACGACCTGTGTGGAGACTGCTGGCCTCGCAGAACTCCTCCCCAACTGTGAAATGTTTGTTTCATGTGCTTAACCTGCAAAACCGACACTTCCATTTAAAGTTCACCAAGTTTTGTCTAAAAACAACGAGTTTTAGAGTAGGAGTTCTGCCTGTTGTTTCAGCAGCTGTCTGTGTCGGATGATGCAGGTCCAAAGGTTCACTCCAGCCCAAACACACCCTGATAATAAACCTGCTGAGCTCGGTCAATCATTGACAACCTCTTCTCTCTCACACACACCATCCCTGCTGTGCCCTGCCCAGGGCCCCAGTCCACCCCTGCTCATTCAGCTGCATTTGTATGAACACAAGAGAGAAAATAAAATCCTTCCCGATGAGTCAGAGAAACCATAACTGGTCTGAAGGATAAAGAGAGAGAGAGAAAAACAGCATGCATCCTTCTTTCCGTTGTGGTGCCATTTGTGGTTCAGTGTGCAGACAGGCACAAGTGACTGGTCATCATCACATCACCATTGGGGACAGTCAGACAGGGTGTGCCTTTCTCTGCTGCCATGACTCCAAATGCAGATACACAACAAAAGACTCATCAGCACAGAAAAGTAACCAAGTTTCTATAAAAGACATCTCGATACACATCCTGAAGTTTCAACCATTTATCTATTGTCTTTAGCTTTCATGCACTCTCAATTTTTGATCTAAGCACAATCATGTTATCAAATCTGAAGTTTTTCAAATTAGCTCAACTACTCCTGTCTTTTCATGTTCTCCCTGGTCGTGAATCACCAGGCTTGCTTTAAGCAAATTCAACATTTGGCAGGTACTCCACTTTAAAGAATTTTAAATCTGCACCACAGGCTTCTGTTGGTTTTTGACATTTTATATACAGCGCTGCAATGTTTTTGTATGTCTGCGTAAAGGAGTGTGTCAGTGTGGATCTGCTGTTGCAAGAAGCTTTGAAGAGTCTTCTTCCCCACCTGCAGTGCAAAAGACATCCTGAAGTTCAGGTGCCATTTTCAACCAGCAACAGAACTTCAAAGTTAAAGTTAACCTGCAAAATACCACAGGAAGGAAGAGATGCAGAGTAGCCATGAAGACTGGGGGGACGGGAAACCTTTTTGTTTTTAAAAAAAAAAAAAAAAAAA
>NTHP01000253.1:250402-307608 GCA_003416845.1 Oplegnathus fasciatus
TTTGTTCTGGTAAACCACCCGGGTATTGACGCATCTTGTCTCAACAGCCACACTAATTAAATATATGGCATTTGCTGTGTGAAATAGATGTAGAGATATTCTATTTTTATTTCATCAAGTGTGTTCACTTTCTATGATTTTAGCAGTTTCAGGCGAGGCAGCCCTCCTTTATTTTAAAACACTGCAGGAAAAACTTTATGTGTTGACTCGATTACTGAAAAAAACTCACTTTCCAACCAGATTCAGCCCAGTTCTAACTAAGACATCTGACTCCTTTTTCATCTGCAGATGCTTACTAGGTGGATATTATAAGTTTGCCTGGTTCACACAGCAGCTAAATGTTAAAGTTAACTATATCAACTACCTGACGTCAGACAGTAGAAATACTCTGCGGTTGGAGAAGGGAACTATTTTGTTTAACACTGAGAAAAGGAATTGAATGGAAATAAATTAGAGGGTTTTTTTAATCAGAGGGATTTTAAACTAAGAACACAGTCAAAGGAAATTTCAATTAAAGTGCAACTGACAGAGTTGAAACGGTCGTCTCAATAGTCGGTCCTTTGTAGTAAAGGTCTCCATGGTTACATGTGTTAAAGCTATTGAGTGAGAAGTTCATTATTATAGCAGCACATTTGAGTTTTAACAGTGCTGAGCTTCAGGTGGCTGCAAACGTCACCTGCGCTCTTTAATGTGTTGTTCTTTCATGCCTACAGTCATTTTATAAGCGGAGTTTCTCTAAACGGTGGTCGTCTGTTTTTAGAGTGGAACACTGTGTCTGTGTGCGATGGAAATATTTCTTCCTCTGAAGCTTCAAGGGAAATCCTGGGAGGCTGAGGTGAGGGTAGACCTATCTGTACACTGTGTGTGTTTCTATGTGTGTGTGTGTGTTTCCATGCGTGGTGTCCAGAGGGAGAGAGACTGATATAGCTACAGCTGCCCTACATCAGTCCACCGGCTGCCACCAGAGGGCAGGCCTGGAGATCTGCCCTAAATGTGTGTGTGTACACTGGGGAGGGGTGTTCACATGTGAGTGTGTGTGCTTTTGGCCTTGATTTATGGTGATAAGAAAACCAGCAGAGTTCAAATATGGAGCACTGACCTGCCTTTTCTACACTCGCATCTTCCTCAGAAAAACACACCCTGGTGTTACTTTACTTAACTTACATTTAACACAACATGTGGGGGTTTGAAACTCACTGAGGGGTTAACAGTTAAAAGGGAACACACATTCAACATCAAATAAATAAAAAAGAAAGAAAGAAAAAAGGAAAGACTCTAACAACCTCAGAAAATCCTGGTCAGTAAATGAACATAAACAAAACCTGTAAGATTAAGCTGATGTTAGCCTGAGCTGTTGAAGTTAGTCCCAGTTAGATATTTGATCCCATCACACCACAACATGCAATAAAACAGCGGCTCTCAACCTGTTCGGAACAATCTTGCATCTCGCTGCTTCAACCAAATCAGGTTTAAAACTTTCCCTTTCCATTCTTTTTAATCTGATTCATCACTAGAAGAAGCCCAGACCAAGTAAATATTCTAAACTCTACAAGAAAAGTCGTTAATTATGGTAATAAAACCACCAGATTGAGAGCCACTGCAGTAAAAGATGAGGAAGGATCCCTGCATATCAACCTGCAACACCGAGACAGTGTCAGTAACCTGTAAAACGGAAAGTGAAGGTTAAACATCATGAAGATTTAAAGAAGATTAAACGTTAAACGGCGGAGGAGGAAACATGACAAAAGATTAAAAGAGAAGAAGAAGATGGAGAGTTTATTTCCAACAGCTTACATACTGTTTATGTGGATCGTCTCTGTTCTATTATGTTTGTCTATTTTCTGCACCCTCGACAAAGTCAACTTCCTTTCCTGGAAATGCAATTAAAATGCCTCAAATTCAGCATTTAGGATCCCTCAAATAAAAACAATCCAGTCTGTAAAACTGATTTCATATTGAAAGTCGATATTGATTCAACAGATTCAAGCAGGGGTGTCGACCCAAGATGTAAACTGTCCACTACACAGGGGATGTTAGTGGGGTATAAACATACAGTACTGAAGAAAATGGCTCTAGATGACACTTAAAGGTACCTTGTGGAGTTTTTGACCACTAGTGGCACTGTGGAGCAATGTTTTTATGCTAATGTACGGCCTCACAGAGCCGCCAGCACTGCTGTGGATCCTTAATCTTGTTCAACTTTCAGTAAGAGAAGTCGAACATGAATCAGCGCTGTTATACAAGAAGTGGGAGTTAGTGTCAGTTTTGGAAAGAAACTGGTTGGAAGCGCTGACAGCACCAATCAAAGAGGAAATTAATGAAAAGATCCCTGTGAGACATAGTGAGATGAAGGGGTGTGAAATTAAAAAAGAGGAGTCCACATTATCGTGTCTGCCGCCAGCCCAGAGTTAATGCGTGTGAGTCCGCCTGGTTAGAGGAATAAAAATGTTAAGAGCGATTAAAGGGGAAATCATTCCACCGGCCAGGGTTAGTAAGTCAGCCTGCACGGACAGCAGGATCAAAAAGAAGAGGGAGAGAATGAGGAGTAAAGAGTCTGTTCATCCTCCGACTGACCCGGCGGTCGGGTCTCCGGCCCCTGGAGTCGGGGCTCCCGCCTGAGCTCCTGCCAGGGCTCCTGCCAGGGCTCCTGCGGTGCATCACTAGCTGAGAGGAGCTGTGGGTGTGGTCGGGGACACAGGTGACACGGATTCGAGGCACGTGGAGGTGATCCCTGGAGGGACTGACATGGGCGGGGTAGGAAGGGGGGCGGGGGCGGCGAGGCTTGTAACCGGGGAGTAAGAGGAGGTTGTCGAGGTTGACATCTCGAGTCTCCTTGAAGGAGTGGTATTTCTTGGGAGGGATACGAGGCGAGTTGCTCTGAGCTCGACGCATCACCTGGAGAGCAAGGTGAGTGTTTACAAGACAGCAGACAACGTGCACACAGCAAACAGCCTGGAGAACAGAAGATGGGTGTCTATGAGGCCTTCACGTGATGTGACACACCCTCTGGCAGCCATTTTGGACGTTCACAGATCTGCTGACAACATTTCTAAATTTAAAACGGGTCACAATTAAGAAGACATAATTCACTTCAGTCAGTTTTTGACTGGGAAACTGATGCATGTTAAAAAAGGCTAGCACTGCTGTAGCCTAATGTAATCATTGTTTTTTACATTAAGTTTAACAATTATGTTTTGCATTAATTCTTACATTCAGCCAAGCCAGTTTTTTTTCTCATCAAAAATGTTCGTAAAATGTTGAAAAATCTGGCTTTCAACAAAACTTTTTAAAGAAATGTTCATAAAATCCTCTTCTAACCTTTCGGTGCAAAATATATTGAAGTAGACATTTTACAAGATGTGTCTTTATTCCTCGACTCAAACAAAGATTGCAACTTCGTTCTGAACGCCATATTTGATTGTTGACAAATAGTGTGAAATTATTTTTTGCTGTACATCTGAAATATTTTTTGTACAGAAAGGAGATTAGACTTAGAGAATTATGGGCCTATTTACCAATGCAGTACAGTTGTACCTGTATCTAAGTTGTACTTCTATGTATTTTTTATAAAAACAGTGGCATATTTCTGTGATTCGAACACAACTATCTAGATGGTTTGAAAATGAAAACACTGAAACATCGTTTGGGTGCCGCCAAAACACCAAGACAGTGTCCTCAAAGTGACCTGAGTATGGAAAAATGTCTGATTAGACATTTAGCCTCTATCCCCTTTAACTGTACCTTGTGTAAACTAATTTACAGCCAAACAACTTCTCTCCTTTTCTAGTTTAGAGGCCAATTCAAAAGTGGACTTCCATGACGGCACTGCAGCCGTGGCTACAAGAGGATTTGTCAATCATACGCAACACTGATAAGACCTAAAAGAGTTTCATTCCAAAATGCTTTGCCAAGTCTCAAAACCCAGAAAAATTTAAAAAAAAGCTAATTTTAGAATATTTAATTCTGTATTTCAACATAATTCAAACATAACTATTGACGAAGCCTTAAGGTGGTTTATGACCTCACAGCTGAAATGTGCTCACACATCTTTGATAAGAGCCTCACTCTAAAAGAATGAAAAAGATAATTATCATTTTTGGAATGAAACTCCACATTTTGACAAAAGTATCGCATAAAACATAAAGAGGAAGTTCACAGCACACAGATTATTGTCCTGTTGCTGCAACTAAAAATCAGAAAAGGGTCAGAAAACATCATCACAGAGGAGACTCTTCTGCAGGTAAAGCACAGATGATACCTGGAGGGCAGAAAACTCTACACAGACAACACAAACAAACACACTGTTAACCTCCAGGCAGCAGCCAGCTTCTTACAACAAATAATCAGGGTGTGTTTGCGTTCTTATGAATGAAAACCACCACTTTACAACCGACTCAGCTTTGTCATTGTGGCTGAACAGCTGTTTGTGTACGAGTGTACTGTTAACTGTGAGATGCTCTGTGGGCGTAGTTCTTGTTCTCACATGCAAACCTGTCTTTTGTCTTTGTTTGCAAAGGTTCACCTGAGTGTCTGTGCACACACATTTAGATGATGACAGAGCTGCATTTGGACTTGTGTGTGTTTGTGTGTCCCCACCTTGGTAAAAAAACAAAACAAAACATGGAGGAGATCAAACAGTGGTTCAGCACTACACACAACGCTCACTTCTTAACCAGTCTTTAAATAATAACATTTTTTTCTTCAGAAATGTGCAAAAAAATGTCATTAAATTGGGATTGGTATAATGGAATTCCATGTTTCTAAGTCTTGTCCCACTTTGTGTCTTTTTCTACTTGTTTCTAAAAGAACTAAAGTTTAAAATGTGATTAAAAGGCCACTATGATCATTTGTATTCCTTATTTTGTTAACAATTTCAGACATATCTTCATTTAAGATTCTTAATATTCCACATTTTTTGGTTTCTTGTTATATTCCTCATTTTTATGCCCTAAAAATTAACAATCTGCATAAAATCTTCATTTTTATCTGTAGATGAATATTAAATCTGAATTATTTCTTAAAATATGCAGTGCAGTGAGTGTATTTCAACCTGTTTGAACCTGTACAATAACAAAGTGATGTACAATTTGTCTCAGGAATACTGTAGAAAAGTGACACATCTCTACACTGGAAGAAAAATGATTCTTTATTCCAGAAATGTTCTGAAACAAACTGCCGTGTTGAAATAGTCGTGCTGCACTTGGGAGATTTTTGGGAGATCACTTGTTTTAAGGAAATACGTTTTTTTGTGTAGTGAAGTGTAAAGAAGTGAAGTTTCTGAAGTATAAATACTTTTTTCTCCTTGTGTGTGTGTGTGTCGCAGGCCGTGCAGGTTACCTCTTTGGCCCAGGCGGGCTTGTCGTTGCTGCTGGGCGCCTGGTCTTTGTAGTGGTACAGCTGCTTCTTGTCCTGCGGCGGTCGCGGCGGCTCCTGCTGCTGCTGCTGCAGTGACACCAGGTACGCTCGCTCCTGCTGCAGCTGCCTCTGCAGCCGCTCGGCCTGCCGCTGCTCCTCTATCTGCTTCCTCTTGTACTCCTGCACATCCAACAGAACGGAGGAAAGAGTAGAGGTGAATGGGGGGAAACACTGAAAATAAGCAAGGCGTGCATGTCCAAAAGAACGCATGGAAAGTTGACTGACCTTTGCCATGAAAGTGAAGCCCATTTAATGTTTAAATGGTTCAAAAACTGCCCGATAAACATTAGTTAGCACAATTTTCCAAAATGAATACACAGTTTATGATTCACGTGTCCCTTTAAGGAAAACCTCACAGCTGTATTGCAGCTCTTTGCCTGCACCTTGTCCATTATTTATTCATGTTTATCAGGACACCTTCTCATGTATTATTACATAAAAGTTAAAACAGTCCTGTTTATAGACAAAGATTTTTGTTCCCATAGGACACACATCTATTCTGGAAAACATAAGATTTTAGCCAATATTCTTCAAATCTGAACAAGTTCATACAAAAAAATACAAGCTAAAATAACTGGTCACCTCCGAAAAGTGATTCATGTTAGGTTGAAACATGATTCAGGATGTTTTTAGACACTAAAACGTAACCAGACTGATGAAATGCTTTTAGTGTTGGCAGCTCTTTAATGCAGGATGACCCACTGCACTGACCCAGTGGTGCAGAAACGTTGGAGACATTACTGCCTTTAAATAATAATTAATTGATAAAGCCATGACAGGAAAAAATGAATTAATGAGGGAAACATACAAAAACCTGTCTAGACTGTGGTTCCACAGGAGGCTTCATCATATTGATAAATTATGACTGGTGTTCATGTATACAGTACATCTGCAACCCCATATATCAGTCTAATATTTGATCTGTTATGTTAGATGGCAAGGTGTGTTCACAAGTTCTCATTTTGGAGCAAAACTTGACAAATGCCGTCGACTGATCAGCCCGGAAGCTCAGTTTGAAACCGTCGATATGTGCTTCTCACACATCCCGCCAGGTCAGAGGTCTGGCATTTATGTGAGCTGTGTGTGAAAGTCTGCAGCAGCCGATGCGTGCGAGTCCTCTCAGAAACAGGCTGCCGTTGAAACCCAGCTGTATAAATCTGTTCAACAGCTGCTTGTTTTGGGACGGCACGCTGCTGCCTGGTTTGATGTCACTGACGACATCATCATGAACAATGAAGCTGAATGAAGTGTCATTCCAGGACCGCCAGCTATCGACTGACACGCCCTCCGCTGTGTGGATTTATTGATTTGATGTTTGTTAACTTTTTTCTGGAGAAGAAAAAAAAACATGAGCTGGTGTGTTGTTGCGTTGCTTCGGTATTGACCGAGTATTGACTGCCGTCACCACATCACGATCTCTGTGTGTAAATAACAAACGGGCTGACATGGAACCAGCGCTCGCCACATCTTCCAAGTCCTGGTACCCGTGCTGTTTCCATGGTCACCAACCTTTGAGCTGTTGTCATGGAAACTTTTGTCATTGTTATTTTAAACACAAGGACTCAGGGAAGTTGTTCTGCAGACCTGTCCCATTAATTAGTCAGTATTTGTGCGTGTTTGTGTGTGACGTTACCAGCAGTAAGGCCTGCTCCTGCAGGAGCTGCTGCTGCAGGATCTCCAGCTGCCTCTGTTCCTCCTCCAGCTGTCTACGGATATACTCCTACCCAATCAGCACCCAGGTCAGCACGAGACGCAGCCAATCAGAGAGCACCAAGGCAGGCGAGAAGCAAATCGGAGCCCAGGCAACCAGTGACATCAGCAGAGCAGGAAACAGGAGGAAATGAAAGAGGAGGACAGAGAAAAGTAGATTTATTGAAGAGGTGTGAAAGTAGGGATTTAGTCAGAAATAGACGAGGAGAGATAAAAAGAGAGAAGCAGCAGGGGGCCGTAATTAGTAGAACAGGAAGACATGCTTATTACTGGAGGAATGATGTTAAAGATCAGCATGAAATCAGCTGTGCAAGAGGTAGAAATGTATGTAAGCAGAGCGTTCAGGGAGCGTTGAACTGCAGGAAAAGTTAAATATTAGTCATGCAGCCATTTGCAAAGCCTCCTGCCTCCTGTGTTATACTGGAATATTGGATATGTGATGTTTCTGCGTCTGAGACTATACACATCTTTCTCCATCTCTGTCTTTATAATTACAAGAACTTCGCATCCAACTGCACCACAAACCTTGATTGTATTTAAAAATCATGATCCACCAGCCACCAACATGTTTTTTTTTTGCTATGGAAAATAAGAGGAAATGTGCAGTAGTTTTAAAACAATAATTTGTTAAGTTTGGAAAAGGACTTAAAGGTGCTGAGATCACAGTTTTCACTGGACCAGATGAGGTACAGCTGTCATGTTTTTATGAATGAATAACTGCTTGTAACACAGACCAAAAACCTATCAATCAATACCACGTTAGGCTCTGTAGACCGAGCAAAAGCAGAGCGATTAAATGTGGAAGTTTGGTAGAAAATTTGTGTTTTAACGTTTTGGGACACATCAATAAAAACAACCTTTTATAAACTGATCTTGTAGAATCGATCAGAGGACATTATAAAACTGTTAAAAAACTGAGTACAAACCACAGCTAGTTAATTATCTTTGACATGTGAAATCTTTGGAGTGCCACTTTAGTTTCCACCTAATTTCACCTGTTGAGTCTGTAAACCAATCAGCAGTAGAGCTGAGTGCAAAGACGGATAAATAGTCATTTTAGGTGTGGGCAGGCCCTACAGGGGCTTATGGGAAAAGTATGTGTATTTTTTCTGATCTTCTGGTAGTTTAATCTCCTCAGACCTTAAAAGTGACTCAAAATAAACAAAATGAGAAGCAAAAAACAGTCTTTGGTCAAAGCGCTCACAGCCCACACTGCAGTTCCTTCATTTAAGGGGTCACAAGCCAAAAAAAAGATGTGACCGCTTAAAATGAAGCCATGTCTACTTGGTGGTTGCACACGTGAGGGAAAAGAGGGATTTTTCTGTCTGTGATTGTTTTATTTGAATACTTTTTAGGGGCCTGAAGAGATAAAATTATCCAGTAATTTATAAGAAAAAAAGCTAAGTTAGAAAAAAGTACACACTAAACTGATAGAGGAAATAACTCATATGAAGGTGGGTGAACTGTAAAGGTTACATCAGTGAGCTGAGCAGTGAGTTTTCATGAGCTGAGAAGCCACGCCTCTCTGGATGACACGTGTGATGTGTCTGTGGTCAGGTGTTTTCCTACCTGTTCTCTCTCTGCGTGCCTCCTCTCCTCCTCTCGGCGGAGCTGCTCCATCTCTTCGTACCTCCTCCTCTGTTCTCGCTCCTGTTGCTTCCTCATCTCTCGCTCCCGACGCTGTTGCTGTAGGTGGAGAAGATTTTACACAACAACGCTTCAGCTCTTTGTGTGTGTGTGTGTGTGTGTGTGTGCACATCAGGTGTGTTTCCCTGGCATTTGGATAAGCCGAGGCGCTAACATCACAGGTGTGGTGGGTTTTGCATGGAAGACAAGTCATTTTATAATCAAAGCTGAGATGTTTTTCAAAGGTGAAAACAGCAGCGGGCTAAAGCAGGCAGTCATTCTCATTTATCCCATGTGATGTTCAGGTGTTAACTCTGCATCTCCACCTGTAGTTATGTGCTCTTTTTCAGCCGTCTTTTATCTTTTTAAATATCTTGCACCTATTCCACAGCCTGGTATAGCAAGCTTTAGAGCGCTGACATACTTGCTTTGAACTGCGTTTGCGTTCATACATGCCTACCCTCGGGTGGGAGTTGTTTGTGTGCACCAGAAAAACTGCATGTTCACAAGATGCAATTAAGTCCAAGTGTGGTGGGAGCAGTGTGTCAGGTCAACAGTGGGTGAAAGTTTTAAAGAGAAACTAATAGAGTTTGTCGCCACTGCTGCTTTTTCTGTGATGATCTCAACATAAGCAATAACTCGAGTGTCAGCATGTTTAATTATGTTCATTTTGTGCGAAACTGGAAGTTCTCAAGGAACAAATTCTGGGATGATTTGGCCCTAATCCATCTGCTAGTGGATTTGGATTTTAATCCTCCGCGTACCCACAAAATACGCAGATATGTTTATGAACAATGTCAGTCTGCAGCAACGGGTTGTCTACACGTACTCGTTAGTGAAAAGCAAGTATATCACGAGCCTTAGGGTGCCACTGCATGCCAAAGTGTGATGAGATGCATTCCCACTTTCACCACAACTGTCTCCACCTTCACCCAAACTGTGTCGTCACCATAAACTGACGTGCATCAACATGTGGCCAGGTGACTGTGTAGAAATTGCTCTTTAAAAGGCGTTTTGTCGCTTCTGTGTAACATACAGGTCACTGTTGCTCGTAGTTTCAAGTGACATTCATGTTGCTTTTATATTGCAGACAGCGGTCAGACGGTCTTCTGACTCTCTCCTCTTCGCCACGCTGTCGAATCTTCGTGCTGCAGCTTCACGTTACAAGGTTTCAGCCCATGAACCACTTTTTTAGCTTTCTTGTCCAGCGATCAGCTTTAAACTTTGGCAGAGGGAAAATCAGCCACAATGAGCTGATTAGATATAAAGCTGCAGGCGACAGGCTCTTGCTGCAGTTTGAGTGAGTCTCGATTGTGTAAGATGTCACGAAGGGAAACACCTGTTACCATCATATGAAAAAAGACACTCGCCACAGCATGGTGCAGGTATGCAAACCAGATGGAAATTTTCTAGTTTCCCTTCGCTGAAAGCATCAGGGACGATAAAACACCTTTTAAACTCCCTTGCTGAGTTCACCTGAGTGAATAACACTGTGTGCAAGGTGCATTAAAAACATATTGTTAATGTCTCATATAGCAGATGAACGAATAAAAGACTAAAAGCTACCTCCTCCAGACGTCGCCTCTGCTCTTTCTGTTCCTCGATGCGTTTCTGTCTCTCAGCCAGTAGTTGGCGCTTGTGCTCCTCGTTCTGCTGCTGCTCCAGCTGCTGACGCCGGATCAGCTCCGACCGTTCCTTATTGGCCAACTGGAGGCGCAGGAAGTCCCGTCTCAGAGTGGACTCACCGGGGATGTTGATGATGGAACTAGAGGAAAACCAATCATGACGATCTGATTAGTAGATAGTTGCTGGGGTCAGTGTTCTTTATTCAATTTACTAACAATGTAATGGAGGTCATCAAATTTTATAACATAAATCCTCATTTCCTTCCTCCTTCCTCCTAACATTAATGATAAAACATATTGAAATTAAATTTGTCGCAATGCAAAGTTTAATTAAAAAGTTAGTCAGTAAAGTTGATATTCAGGATATTCAAAATAAAAACAGTTAAAGGGCAAGCGCCTGTAGTGGCACAAATAGTAATATCATCAGTAGCAGTACGAGTAATAGTAGTAGTACAGTGGTACTCGCAGTTGCAGTACTAACAGTAGCAGCAGCAACATTAAGTGTAGTAAAAGTAGCTGTGGAAGTAGAACGGGCAGTAGCAGTACTAGCAGTGCTACTAGTAACCTACTAGTAGTAGTAGTACCAATAGAAATACAGTAGTAGCAATAGTAGTAGCAGTAGTAGCAGTGACAGTAGTGATAGTAAAGTAGCAGTAGCAATCACACAGCAGTAGTATCAGTCGCAGTACCAGCTGCAGTAGCAGTAACAGCAGTAAAAGTAGCCTAGTAGTAACAGTGGTAGTATTATTAGTGTCAGTACCAGTAGAGGCAGTAGTAGTAGTAGTAGTAGTAGTAGTACAGTAGCAGTAGCAGTGGTAGAAGTAGCAGTAATCGTAGCAACGGCATAGCAGTAGTAGGTGCAGTAGCAGCAGCAGTAGTAATAGTAGTAGCAACAGCAGTGGTAGGAATAGCAGCAGTAGTCATAGCAGCATGAGCAGTGGTACTAATAGTACTAAAGGTAGCAGAAGCAGCAGCAAAAGTAGCAGGAGTAGCTGTAACATTAGTAGTACTGTAGCTAGATCGGTAGAAGTAGTATCACAAGTTGTAACAGCAGTAACAGTAGCATCAGTACTAGCAGTAGCACTGGCAGTACTACAGTATCAGTCGTGGTCGTACCTGGGCTCTCCGATGTCCCTCTCTTCATCCTCCTCCTCACTCCCACTGTACTCGTACTCCGTCTCATCTGGAGGAAACACACAGACTTCAGGTTAGCACTCACATACTTTGAACCAGCTAACCCCTGTTCAGCCGTGGGGTGAGTGAGTGGGAGTGCAGCCTCACCCCTCTCCCCCCTCCTCTTCTTGGTGCGGTCGATGTGGTCCTTCAGCTGGATGCGGACCTGCCGCTCGTTGGGAAGGTCCCTGATGAACGGGTGTTTGAGGAGCTGCTCGGTGCTCGGCCTCTGACTGTGGCTCTTCACCAGACAGCTCTCTATGAACGACTGGAACTTCTTCGACCTGGACACACACGCGCGCACACACACAAAAGTTAGATATATGACAACCAACAGTGATGTCACAGTGTACTGACACACCCTGGAGTACGCTTCAGCATCACTGCAGCAAGGTGAGATGTTAAAGCACTGGAGGTTAACAAAAACAAGTTCCTTAAAAGGGTTCATAACTTAAAGGGTGGTATCATTTTCTTAACCTTCAGAGAAACACATTAACTGTTATTTTTACATTAAAATATTAAAGCAATAATCTCGTAGACTTTCATTTTAATAAATGTCTGTTAAGTCACTATCTATCTCAAATGAGGGAACACAATGGTGACTGAGCCTATGGCCCACTGATGAAAGCCTGCAGCATTTGCAGTATTGCGAACTGGGTGTCGGTGGCGACATTCCCGGGAAAGATTACAAGCGGCGCACAGTTAGTGGCGCGTTTTCCATCAGCCAGCAGTGGTTGGTCCGCCAGAGAGGGAAGGCGGAGCTAACGCAACAGACTAGCTCTTCAACTCACTTGTGTGTGAAGCGGCGTGCTGTTTTTTACTGTCTCTGCTAGCGTTGCTAAACGGTTAGTAAAAGGTTACCATGGCCGAACAAACAAAGAAAAGATCGATGACTACAGACGGTGAAACTTCTAAAACAAGCACAAATCCAAAGACAAAGAAACTAAATCGACGTTCAGATGAAGGCAACAGTCAAAAAAGCAAAGTGGCCATCAGCGAGGAAAAACCATCGGCGTTGCCTCGCCAAGGTGGAGAGCATTGAAAGAAGAAAAGGGACTGAGGGATGACACAGATGACACAGATGTTGCTCTCTTTCTCTTGGACTGGTAGGTACAGCTAACGTTTAGAAATATAAAATCTACTCTACCTAAATCGTGGACCACTGTTTTGGGTCGTCACACAGGTGACAATGTTTGGATCTCTGGGAAGTGAGGTCCAAAAACACACCTGCAATTACTGCTTATCACCATAGGTGGCGGCAAAGAGAACGCAACGGAGATCTTCGAGATTTTTACTCTAAAAATCACAGAAATCTAATTGCATGATTTTTATGGTAAAAGTGAGTTGCAAAGATATTAAAAGATGAGCAACATACATTTAAACAAACCGTTTATATTATCATGGTATGTCTATTAGAGACAAAGATCTCATTTTAAAGGAAGATGGAAGAACAAGAACATTTATAACTACATAATTTAAGAAATTACAATATAACAAGATGCTAAATAACAATATATATATTACAGCATAGTAAAAAAAACAGAAATATGAATTAACAATATATAAAATAATGTGATTAAAATGTTGATTAATGTGTGTCCGTATCAATAGAGGAAATGAAAGGAAAATAACACTATTATTTTTTCAAACAACTGGTTTCCTATTTCCAGTGTTGTTTTTCAACAAGGTCTTTTTGTTGCCCATGCACAACATGCACAACTTAAAGAAACCTAAAACATCCACTTAAAGGTAACCATACCAGAAAGATCTGTTTTTCCCTGTTAAACCAGGTTATTCTCCATCTCTTAAACTGCACCTTTACATAGAACGTGCGTGAGGTTGAGTTTGAAATCAGATTACTGCTGAATGTGGCAAATAATCAGGACCAGAGGAGGCAAAATGTGATGCTGACACTGGATAATAAGCACAGAACAGGTGCAGAGGAAATATCTGTTTGTGTGTGTGGCTGCTTGATTGTATGTGTGTGTTTTAGCACAAAGTGACTCACCACTTCTTAGACTTGAGTCTGGGGGCAGGATTTCTGGGGATGAGGAAGAGCGCTCTCATTGGATGCATGTCACACAGAGCTGAGGGGGAGAGAAAGAAAAGGAGGAGGCAGAAAAAGAAAAACCAGAGGAGAAGAAAGGGAAAGGAAATGGAGGGAAAGAAAGAGAACAAAAGGACAGGAGAGGAGAGGAGATAAGAAGAAAGTAGAGAAGACGAAAGGAAAGGAAGTGAAAGAAAGGAAAGAAAAGGAGACATAACCAGACGGAGGAAAAGACCATAGAAGAAAGGAAGAAGAAATTAAATGAAGGGACGCAAAGAAACAAAATAAGACAAGACAAAATGCAGAAAAGAAAGGAGAGGAAAGAAAAGAAAAGAACAGAGGAGGAGAGAAGACAAAAGGAAAGGAAACAAAACGGCAGGAAATGAGAGGAGATGATAAAAGAGGAAATGAAGGAAAACAAAAGCACGGAAGAGAAAAAGGAAAGAAAGGAAAGTAAACATAGAGGAAGAGAGGAGGAAAAGAAGAAAACAGAGATAGATTTAGACTTCTAACCACCAGACAAACTGTACTGTGTATCCACTCGTAATAGTTTAATGAGTCTGATGTTTCACACTTACGTGGTGCTCCCTCTGCCATCTCTATAGCTGTGATGCCGAGCGACCACAGATCACTCTGCAGAGACACAGAGAAAAGTGAAAACTTTCACATCCTAAAAACGTGTTACCGACTTAACACATCATGTTTTTGGTCCGCTGGTCAGTGTACGTGTTAAGTGATAAAAATACAGACACAAAAATTACCCATCTGCCACTGCTATTGTCGATCTCTGGCAGAATGCTAACTTTTTATCAGTATTATCGGTTTTTAACACATTTCTCGGCGTATTTTCGCCAACAAACTGCTGTTTAAAGTTGATGTTAATATTGTTGAATGAACTGAGGGTTTCTTGACACGTAAAGCCCCAGAGGGTCGGAGTTAATGGTGTCTTAACAGAGCAGTGCTCATGCTCCACAGGCTCGCCACAGGGATCCGTCCTGTCCCCATTACTGCACATCCCTCAGACAGCAGTAATGACTGCACATTCAGTGTTTTCAGTCGTCGTTTCTGTGAGGAGACTTCACATGGGCCTGTGGTTGATGGTTTGTGTTTAAATGTCTCCAAAAAACAACAGATATGATCATTGAACCTTTTCAGAGGTTTTCAAAGGTCAGCTGGTGTTACTCGTTCACAGCTACAAGCATTTGGACTGTGATCGATGAGACATTGAACTTTGGGAGCTCCACAAAGGCAATCGAAGAAAAAACAGCAAAAACTGCGTTTTTTTTCTCCCAGATACTTGTTGTTTTTTTCACTTTGACAGAAACTGATATTATTTTCCTTTAATTAATACGTGTAAATGTTTAGATTTCTTTGCATGGTGTGTAAAATAACAAATGACTGTGTATTGTCGTTCAAGTTGCCTGAAAATTCACACAGCAGCAGCAGCAGTGATGAAATAAGGCCGGTTATAACAGAGCACGTGACTAAAGGAGGACAAATACCTGAAGGCTAAAATGAAACCCACATTTATCAATATTTGTGATATTAACATTAAATCAAATGACTCCTACTACTGAATCCACTGAGAATCAATTTCATGTGTGCAGCTCTATGCAGCTTTTAGCCTCTTTTAGCTCACTGTTTTCAAAAATGGTTTATTAACATTATTTATTATTATTTAAAAACATTATACACATATACTACAACAATAGAACTCAGAGCTTCCAGACACTTTCCACCTATGAAGGCTCTCACCAACTACTTGTACAAAAGCAGAGTGTTCGCTACCTGACCTGCACCAAATGGCAGTAAGATGAAGTAAACAGTGTCTATATGCAGCACATACAGTACTGTGTGGTATGGACATGAGTATTAAAGGCAGTCATGCAGCATGTACATTCACACACACACACACACACACACATCAGGTGTACCTTGAAGTCATATGTGGCGTCAGGGTTCTCATCGCAGGCGATGACCTCCGGGGCCATCCAGTACGGCGTCCCGATAAACGTGTTCCTCCGTCCCACCGTACGGTCCAGCTGAGCGCTCACACCAAAGTCCACTGCACACAAACACACACACACACACACACACACACACACAGAATAAAGGCTTAAATTAATGTATCAACTTACACTCCTTTCTTTTGTTAAAGATATTTCCTTTATGATCACCAAACAGTACCTTTAGCTTCGTACAGTTTGCTCAGCACCAGCAGACAGTATGCAAGATGACACAGTGTGTGTGAGTGTGTGCGTATGTGTGACCTCTCACCTAGTTTAACCTCTGCGTTCTCTGTCAGCAACACATTCTGGCCCTTGATATCTCTGTGGATGACCTTGTGCTGGTGGAGATGGGTCAGACCCTGGAGAAGGAGAAACAAATACCTGCTGTTATACAGGCCTCACCATGATAGAAAGCACAGACGTGTTTAACTGTACTATCAGCTTCCTGTCTTGAATTTATGAACTAGATCTTTTCTACTTTTTGAGGCGAAAACTATTCAAAACTTTCAAGTTTTGAAGCCCAATGGATCTAAGCTTAGAAAATAATTAAAATATTGTCTATAATTGACTGTCTATGTCTTGTTTTTGACAACAGAAAATATTAGTACAAGACATTTCATTCATTCACTTACTATCTTTAAAATAAAGAAAACCACCAGGTGTACAACTACTGTTAACGAGATATTACTGATAAACCCTCAGAATGTTCAGATTTTTTTGTCTGATAGTTATTATTTATTAAGTCAAGGCGTCATTTGTTTAATATGATGGATATCTACAGGCGGGTAACAACTTAAAGGAAAAACCAACATAAAGTGTCTTAGTAAGGTGTTGGACCACCAGAACAGCTTCAATGCTCCTTGGCATTGATTCTCCAAGTCTCTGAACTCTACTGGAGGGATGAACACCATTCTCCCAAAAGATATTCCCTCATTTGGTGTTTTGATGAAATTACAAAATCTGCCACAGGTGTTGAATTGGGTTGAGATCTGGTGATTGTGAAGGCCATAGCATATGATTCACATCATTATCATACTCATCAAACCATTCACTGACACCCTGTGCCACTGTGGAAGCATCGGCATTCGTTATGTTTCTCCACTCATTTACCGTCTGTACATGTAAGAGTGAAAATGATAATGGTTAACTCTACAGGCTTGCGGATCATTAGGGGTTTCTTCTATGACCAGTGTGGGCTCTGATAAAAATCAATACAATAGTTCATCAATATCCCTCTATGGTTCCTTTAAAGAACACATACTGTATGGCCCCATCATGAGCTTTTTATGAAAACTACAGGAGATAAATTATTTTGAGAACAACTTGGGTCACTGAAGCAAAAAAAGAAAATAAGAAATATCCTGAAATAACACAGAATATCAAAATAAGGTGTTCCTCAGGGAACCATCCAGGGTCCCCTTATGTTTGCAATTGTTTCCCACCAAATCTGTTCCACCAAACATTTACTTTTATTTACGATAAGATACTTTCATGCTGACATGTAACTTCTAATGATGTTCAGTTTAATTTCTCACCCTGAGGATCTCCCTGCAGATGTAGGCGATCCACTCCTCCTTCAGAGAGTTCCCTTTGGTGTTTTTGATCAGATCTGTCACCGAGCCGGCCCCGCAGAACTCCATCACCAGCTGCACACACGCAAACAATGTTATTGTACAGATCATACGTTAAATATCTATTGATCTAATCTGACATGGGAACATTTTGTCCTCTGTTTGGTTGCTTAATAAAACTTATGTTTACTTATTTTGATTTAAAAATAAAAAAAATATACTACAGATTTTTTAAAGGTGCAGACATTAACTTAACTAACTATTTTCAGGATTCAGAAAATTGCTTAGCGCCAATTTAAAGAGCAACTTAACATTAAATCCACTTTTTGAGTTGGTAAATGTAATGTAAGGCAACTTTATTATACTGTCCATTCATTCTGGTCCCTAGTGCTTATTATAATGGCAGGCCCTTGCCTTTCCCCCCCCAAAAAATCTACCAAAAATCAACTAAAAAAGTCAACATCCTGTTAACCCCAAACATACTAACACCCCCTATTAAGTAATATGAAAGAAGAAAACAACTCTCTGCTGTGAGTTTCATTCTTCCTGACTGCCATAGGCGGTAGAAATTCAGGTATTACAAAATTCACCAAACCATAGGAGTAGTTTCAACAGAAATTGAGACATCAAAAGCTTGCGAGCAACAGTAGTTTGGTGCAAGTTGTGCATGAGTGAAACATGAGCCATTTTCTGAGCATGTGAAGGGGGTGTGCTCAAGCTAAGATGGGGTGTTACGTTGCTGTTTAAGCTCCAGACACATGTACGTACCCAGAGCTGGTCATCCATTCCAGGAGGGTTTTTCTTGACAAAGGCTCCATAATAGGTTGCTATGTTCCTGTGGTGGCTGTACTTCTTTAACATGTTAATCTCTGCTTTAATCTCCTCCTCCTCATCCTAAAAACACAGACACACACACAGACAACAGACAACACAATGCTAATACGAGAATTCTTTGTTTACTGAAATGTAAGAAATCCTGGAGGAAATCAGATAAAGAAGAAACCCCTCCAGCAGAGTCCCTCAAGCCAGGCACTGTACGCTCAGTCCCAAGGTGCGTGTGGGTATGTGCAGATTTAATAAGGCTGTGTGTTTGTGAGTGTGTGTGTGTGTGTGTGTCCCTTACTCCTGTGACGTCCATGACCTTGATGGCAGCAAGCTGGCCTGTTTTGACATGGCGACCCTGAAAGACACAGAGAAGAAAGACAAATTGAGGAAGATGCTGGTTAGGATTTGTTTGGTCAACAATTTCATCACTTAATGTGCGTGAGTGTGTGTGTGAGAGAGAGAGAGAGAGTGTGTATGTTTTGCACTTTAATATCAATGACAATGAGAGAGACAAATATGTTACGATTCAAAGGCTGCCAGGTGACTTTAATCATTCTTTGCAAAATAACAAAATTCAGTGGTGGAAAGTAACAAGTATATTTAAGTACTCTACTTGAGTATTTCCATTTTCTGCTACTTGATAACTTTAGTTTCTTTGCAGATTCAGATGAACAAAACAAAATGTAATTAACAAATAAATTATGCTGTATTATCATTGGTTAGAATAAGATATAAGTATTTATTTGGGAGGGGGTAATGAATTAAGTAATTAAAATAGGCTCTACCTTTACCAGCTGCAACATTAAAGTGACGAACATATGAATGCATCAATTATATAATGTCATGTACACTATGATATAGTATACATAATTCTGAATACTTTTATTTTTGGTATTTAAAGATGTAGTCTGCGACTCTAATCCAAAACAGTTTTTGTCAAATTCAGTGAATATCTCCTTGCGGTCTGCTAGCTTTCTGTTCTGTGTATGCCATGAAAACAGTCCGGTGTTCATACACAGCCCTGGCTCTGTAAACAGGAAACAAACAGAGCGGCTCGGGTAGAGCCACCAACCCAGGTCGTCAAATACAGACGCTTTAGCTGCGTTTCCACTAAACACTTCAGTATAATATGTCACAACTGGTGCTCGTGCAGAGGACAAACTAATTCTGAGTTACTCGTGCGAGTTTGAAGGAGCCCTGAAGGGAGGGGTGTATTTGTTCAAATATCAACAAGCTTTCTCCAGAATCGTAGACTACACCTTTAAGTGAATGTGCTGAGTGAAGTTAAGTATCAGTTAGTTGTCAATTGAAGTGTAGGTGATAAATTGAGATGGAAGTGTCAGCTGAATTGCAAGTCCTGAAAAAACAGATTGCTTTTTCAAGTGTATAAACTGAAAGAAACACACAGATGCAAACAGCTGAAGTGTGAGGATTACAGGGAGAAAGAAAAAGAAAATAATTGATTTTAGTTAATTAAATCACCACATTTCAAGATGCATTTCCCCAACAATCTGGCAGGAATGGCGGTGCCGGCAATCGCACACAAGGATGTACTACAGCACATGCATACACGTTGAAGCACATCCTTAAAAAGAATGAACACATAAACTATCAAAGAGTTTTTGAAACATCAACAACCAGAGCATCAGCTCCTCCAGCTACAGCAGCCCTACTTTTCTTGGAATCAACTAAGTTTTTGAGGGCAAAAACAACTCCTCTCCACGTGCTGTGACATTCTTCACTACACTGTATCATTTCCTCTCCACTGTCTGACTACAAGCAAGAGAGAAACCAAGAGGAAAAGTTACACTAGTTTTACATAGTTTTCTGCACATTTTGTGGAGAGAAAAAGACTGACTGAGAGATTGCATCTGTGTTTGTGTGTCTGTGTGTGAAGGGTCCGCACACTGTGAGGTTCCTCCCCGAGGGAGCAAGCTGACAGAAACTGCTAATTAGACTGCCTGGTTTCAAGAAAGAGAGACGGCGACAGAAAGAGAGGACGGAAGGAAAGCTTGGTGGGGGACATTATGCAAGAGTCAGTGAGAGACAGACGATATGGATCATTTTTGTGTGTGTGACTGTGAATGTGAAGGAGAGAGAGGGAAGGAGATTTATGGCTGGTTACTGTATGAAGCCATCACCCTGGAAAAAGGGGGAGAAATACCTAGTATTGATGTTTGACAGTCAGTAGTGCACCAAGGAAGTTGTCACTCAACCAATAGTATGGGAAACATGATTATATTTCCTCACGCAAAAAATTAGGAGAATTTCAATTTCTGTTCCACTGTAATGCACACCTACTGCTACCTCCAACTCCGATATCAGAAATTCAATGGACACATTTTCTTTTTAAGAGTCTGAGTCTTTTATTTTATTCCCCCCACCTACTGTAGCTCTACGCCTTTGTGGAACCGGAAGCTCATAGTGAAGCTGGGACCTTGATTGATTGTTACAGATACAGTTCACATGTTAACAAGATGTATATGAGGTGGGAGGTGGGAGGTGTGATTTAAATGAGGTACACCAAGTGGACTGACACATTTGTAAAAACAGAGCGTTCTGTGAAGCAGACAAGTGTGTGTCTAAAACACTCCAAAACCACTTAAAAAAAAATGCTGGCAGTGTGGACTGCCCTGACATGCAGATCAAAAACACCACAGCATTATTGTCTAGACTGAATGAATGTGACTGAAATGCCTATACTGTTAAAGGTAACCTGTGGAGTGAAGAGTTTGACCTCTAGTAAACGTAAGGAGCTGGTTATTTATGATCGGGAACCTGCTTTGTCTGTCTTGCGCACATGCGGGTGGCACGTCCTGCCAATGTTTGCACACTGTTCCACTGACCTACAGGTGGCTGCAATGCACCAAGAAAATTAGAAATGCATCAACAAAGGCAGCGTAGAAGAAGACTGCGAGCTAACAAACATGGATGTAAACAATACAGGACTGAAAATGTAAAGTGTAATGCACAGACGTGAGCTTGATGTTGATTATCTCATCTTTGGGGAAGAAAGAAACGTATTAAGTTTTGAACTATCCCTGTAAAATTGTGGTTGCTTTACTAGAATATTACATTTTATAAATTCCCATCACTGGCCATAAAAAATTACTTTTCATTCTATCCATAATTGTTATTTTTCCTAAATCTGCAAACTTTCTAGGGTTTTCAGGGCTTGTGGGAACCCAGCAGAAAGCTAAGACTAGCATCAAATTGAACCCGTCATAAAAACTACAACTTTGAGAATGTATTTAATGAATGTATTTGAAAGAAATCATATATTTTAGGGCCACATTGTCTGGAAATGGGCAGCAGTGACACATTTCATATAAGAAGCAAGAGTCAAAAGGGGAAGGATGAGTTTAAGAAACATGGCAGAGTGAGAGAAGAAAGGAAAAGGGAGAGAAAATTAGATGGAACCTTTTGTACCCATTCCCCGCTGGATTCTTTGATACGTTCTGCATTGCATAATGATATGCAAATATGACAAAATATGAAAGTGATACTGAGTGGGAAAATCTGGTCTAATGCACTGTTTTCAGAGTCTTGAAAATGCCTTTCAAGCTGAAGAATTCTTTTCATTCGCCTCTTAAGAAATCCTCATTCAGCCATCTCTTCGTCTTTCTCTGTCAGTCTCCATCTCTGACTCTCTTCTTTCACCCAGTTTGCAATTTTTTCCCCAGTCTGTCTCCTCCTCCAACTTTTCTCCCATCTTTCTTCCACTCATCCCCAAGGATGTATAGAAGTCAATACTCCAGAGAAGCTATACAGTCCACAGCTCTTAAGTCAAAGTCACCTCCAAACTGCTTGTGCTGTACTGTACTACCATGCATTATTAAGAGCCAACTGTGTTAGTAAAAGCCCCAAAGACTCAAGGGAAAAGGATTTAGAGGGTTGGAATCCATCCTAAAACAACTTCACCGGGGGCAGCTTTCCCGTGCTGGCTAACGCTAATGTACATTTCTCTCCACAACTTCTCTTGATTGCTGCTGTGGCAATTTTGAGGAGCGATGAAGCAGAACATATTTGCCTGTGTTTTTTTTTCACTGTGAGAATTTTTGTGAGAGACAAGGTAGTGGAAGGAGATGAGAGGGATGAGGGGTGGGTTTTCGTACATTTACATGTCAAAATACATTCATGCACATCCGCTAGAGCGCAATTTAAAGCACAGCAGTCATTTAATATTCACTACACGTCCAATTTGTTTACCAGACAGCTTAGGAGGGAAGAGGATATATGTGTAATCCAGTGCATTAACCTGTGAATTGACTATTGTTAAAACTTAATATTCTGTAAGCTCAAATAAAGAAATGTTCCTATTTAAATAGCAGACTGGATACGCAGCATCACTACAAGGATAAATCCCTGCATTAGCCTGAAGCAGCCTTTAAATCATATCAGGGATAAACTGAAGTGAGCACTGCTAGCTGTGGGTGTGACCAGCTGTGAGTCTGTGCGCACCTTTCAAGGTGACACTAGAGGCCCTTACACACTGCATGGTTCAGGTTTGTCCCACGCTAAAGTTCACAATTGTAAGACGGTGAACACTTTGGTCATCATTCCAAAACAGTGATCATACAGTAGATCATACTGTGAGACACATGCGTTGGTGACCAAACACAGCTTACGTCATAATGTTGACAGTGTCAGGAATTAGGACCAAATTCTGTGCGTACGTGATTTCCTCCATCTCATAAAGTTCCCCTACTTTTTGAGTCCAAACGTTGTATGATGGATGATCAGGTTCCAACCACCTAATTGTAATACACTTCATGGCGGCCCCTTGTAGGATTTGTAAGAAACAGATTTTAGCCTGAAAGCCTTCTGGATTTACACACTGGAGGGACTACCTGGGATCTTTCTTTAGGGTTGGATCACTTCTTCCTTAAAAACGTACTAGCTGGAGCCATGATGGTTTGGACGGTTCAGTTTCAGTAGAAGGTTAGAACCGGCTTGCACTGGGACTGGTAAGTGTGTGCAGGATTGGTCCAACTGTAGATTCCATGTTTATCTTTGGTTGTGCCTTGTCGCTTTTATTTTATTTATATTTGGATTCAAGGATTTGTTCGTAAAAGATGATTCATTCATACTTGATGCTTTGGCCTGGAGCCCCATAATAGGAGTCTGCTTTTGAGCCAGGAAGTGGGGGGGAGCATACAAAACTAGTATGCACTAGTATGTTGCCAGCTGCTTGATTTAAAATTAATGGAGAAAGAGAGAGGAGAGAAAGTACAGGACTCTAGACTGGGAAAGACACAGACGCAGAGAGTGAAAGATGAGACAGAGAATCTGCAAATGGATTGAAATCTTTTACCACATGTGACCAACAAACCTCCATCCACATATAAACAATATGCCAATAATCTAAAGAAACATGTAGAGAAATAGTTTGGTACAAATGAAAATGAGAGCAAACCTACCGCATGGAGTGGATTGCCCTGATCGATCGGCACCTTGAAGTCAGCCTGGAGCTCATCAAAAGCTGTTATCTGTAAAGGAGAGAGGGAAGGAAGTGATGACTATATAATCAGTAAAGTAGAGGGACATTTCTCACTCTGAAAGCACATCATCATTGCCAGCAGCCTCCTTTGTGTCTCGCCACCAGAACTGCAGCACTCAGAATGCAAGCTGGGCTGCAGAAGACCATAATATTACCACAGATTAACCCCCTGTATGTTATATAACACTAACTAATTGCTATCATGACACATTTAAAGGTTAATTATGTTCTGGTTTTTTTTTTGTATTACTGTGAACAATCCTATGAAAAGATTGAAATCACCAGTGAAAGGATCCTTCTGTCTATGCAGCCAAAAACATACAGCTCAATTGTTGTCCAAAAGCTAATAAAAACACCTCACGGCACCCCCTTGACATGTAGTATAGAAACAAGTCACATGGATGACATGTTTCCTCATTACAATGAAAATGGGCACTGTGTTTTTGAGACATTACTGTACAACATACACTGTGCTGCTGCTGTAAATACCCAAGCCCACAAAATGTGTATTACACTGCGGCTGAAAGTAGTCCTCATCAAATCCACTATTTACTTCACTTTGAGTAATGTTAGATAAAAACTTTTAGGAAACGACTTATTTAAAAGCAATTTAAAATAATTAGAGTCCAGCAGGTATAATGTTTATCAAGTTAGCCATCTTAGTTTAGCATGTCTCCATGCTAACATTTGCTAATAAGCACTGTAAACACATAGTACAGAGACCGACCAACTGTCATTGCCATCCACAGAGCTCTGCTACGCTATAGCATGGTTGAAACACTGCAGCTGTTTTAGGAAATTGCTGAGCCTTTTTTGAAATAATACTATTTGCGTGTTTTTAAAGATTTACATCTTCAGTGGGAGAGGAGCTTTATGGGATTTGTAACAGCATCTTTATCCTCTCAGGTCGTGATGATACAGACTGATTTATTGAACATTCTGGTTCTCTTCCTTCAATAATTTCCTCCAATCTGTTGCCCTGTGGCTTCAGGTCAGCACCATCCTCTGAACGAACCCATCCACCTGCTGCCCTGTCAGGCAAAGACAGCCCTTTGACATGGACACTATATGTAGCTGGAGCTCTCTCTAAGTTGCTCTTACAAAGAGGCATCACGTACCCACATCCTCCATTTCAGAATCTGCTCTTCAGCCTCGTCATCATTAACGCGATCTGCTCCAGTTATAATGTCGGATCATATCTGCCCAGAGGCACAAAATTTGCATGCAAGAGACTTAGAAATCAGAACCCCTTGCATTGGTGTCATTTGATCCTGCCGCCCACCCACTGCTGCACAGCTCTTAGTAATAACAACGCCAAGTAATGATGAACAGTAGATAAAATACGCAACAGTTCAATTGGTGTTACGTGTGTTGCAATGGAGGCAAGTGCACTACAAAGACAGAAGTCATTGCTTGACTGGTTGGGCCTCAGGAGGGAAGCGTGTGTGTGTATGAGAGAGATATTGCAGGAAGAGATATGAGTGTGTCAGTCAGTGTATCTGCATATGAGCTACACTGTGCGTCTCCAGTGTGTGTGCACCATGGGAGAACTGTAAGATGTGAGAGCAGCATGAGCATATCACTGTGTGTGTGTGCGCGGAGTAAGAAAAATGGGATGACTGTTTGTGTGGTACAAAAATGTTATCCACGCATTGTGCGCTATATGAGAAAGAAACAGAAGAAGCAGTGGCATTGTGCGTTTGTACATGTGAATGTGTGTGTTAGCCCAGTACGGGGAATTAACATCTGAGAGACGGCAGAGGTTCGCACCAATCCCGGGTTATTTCCCTGGGCTCGCCCCCGCACTGACAGGCAGCTCTTTACATGTTATTTCCCAGTGGATCCCAACAGTGATCCTGGCTCATTGCCTCGCTCCGTTACAGTGTGTTAGCCTCCCCTGGGCTGTTCCTCATGGCTGACGGGAACACACATACACACACACAGTCTTCATGGGTGCATAAATCCAAGTATATACTGTATGTTTTCGTGCACAGGAACACACTCCACAGAGGCACACACATAAAAGTGCGGCAGAAATACCTCGCCTATACATGCTCATGTGCACCACATGAGAAGAACATTATGGACTGGATGTTCTCAGTGGATGTCAGGCTTCATTCAAGGATCATTCAGTTTAAACTTGGCTCTTATTTTTGTCTTTTTTTGCCGTCAGTTATATCGCTTAAAGTGGCATTGTGCACAAGTAATTGCTGAGATGTGGAAACATGACAACATCTGTAAAATGAAGCAAGGGACAATGAGAGGTTAGACAATAAGACAGGCTGTAAAAGTTTATCCAGATTATATAAACTACTGCATTCATCCACCCATCCATCCATGCTGGATGGCAGAAGATAAACCAAGTTATAGCCCAGAGGTCCTTCTCTCTAGCCTTGTCCTCCAGCTCTTCCTGGGACATCCTGAGGCGTTCCTGAGCCAGAGGTGATACTTCATGCCTCCAGCGTGTTCTGGGTCTGCCCCGGGTTCTCCTCCCAGTTGGACGTGCCTGGAGTACCTCCACAGGACGGTATCCAAGAGGTATCCTAATGAGATGCCTGAATCACCTCAGTTGGCTCTTTTCGAAACAGTGGTTCCACTCTCAGATCCCTCTGGATGTCTGAGGGTGAGTCCAGCCGCCCTGCGAAGGAAACTCCTTTCAGCTGCCTGTATCAGTTGTCTCATTCTTTCAGTCATTACCCAAAGCCACTGGCCATAGGTTGATTGATTAGTCAATCAGGATTTTCACCTCCAGGTCGCTCTTCGAAGAATCATCAGCTTATTGCGTGGGAGGGGTTTGTGTACCCCATGACACTGGGAGCTGTGTTTTCAGGTGCAATGGCTCCTGGTAGGGTCAGCCAAGGCAAATTGGTCTCAAGCGAGGGGTCAGAGCAAGAGCGATTCAAGAACCCTGGAGTGGCCATGTCAGAGGAAAGCTACCTTACTTGGATTAGGGATACCGGGGTCCTCTCCTGTAGCCAGGCCTAGGAGGGCAGTTTGGGTGTACCAGTGGGTTTCAGAGGGCTCAAAATCCCTTATTGCACAGGAAAGTTGAACCAGGAAGTCAGTCTGTAGACTGTGATGGATCTTTACGATGGACATTTTGAGGAATAATTTCATGGTTTGTTGTTCTTTCCACATATGTTTGTCTTCTGACTGTCTCATCATCTGACGAGCAGTGGTGTAGTGCAGGGTATAGGTATATGGCGTAAACCTACTTATTTGTCAGTCGGCATTGCGTATACCAACTTCTAAATCCCCTCTGATGTGCATCGTTCAGTGCCTTATTATTTGAGGTAAACCAACAGGGCAGGTAGGGCCAGCAGGCGATATTTTTTTCCTAGGATGGCCCACAGGCTATTGATTGCAAAATCTGCACCTCTTCTGTCTAATGTAGGGCCCTGTGATATACGCGATGCGCAAAACACGGACTTGCGGAATTTGATAATAAGACTGGATTTAACTGTAAAACGTGGCATATTGTGGCATTTGCCAAAATGTGGATGCAATTTATAAAAACCAGGGCTTTCCCACCATTATAAGTGTTTTTTTTACAGCGCCTAAACCGAATGAACAGAAAAAAACTATGCTGCGACGTTTTGGTGTCATTTACAGGCACGCTGCTTCCGTCCTCTGCTCTCTGTGAGTTGGAAATATATTCATAGATTCGTACATCCCGGATCAACCTTACCATAGTAAGGTAGACAACGAGCTACAATAATAGGGGTAATAGGGGTTCAATAACTTCACTCTTATACAGGGTAGTGTATGATTAGACACTCTGATGACAAAATGTGCTTAAATCGTAAAACACAGAATTCAGAAAAATGTAAACAGAAAACACAGATTTCATAGGGCCCTAGGCCAATGTTAATTTCATGATGATCCTTACTCTTTAAGCAGCAGAAGTAAGTAACAATGTGCAAATACTAGCTACTGGCCCATTTTTGGTTTAACTAAATATGCAAGTGTAGTCTTACATGTCACTGTTTATAACACAGGGTGTTTATATCCTTTGCTGGACGGGCCACTTAAAAAAAAAAGTATAGAGTATACCCCCTTCTCCAGACAGCACTACACCACTGCAGACGAGTGGTGTTTCTTGCTCTATCAAACTTCTTTTTAGCAATGACACGGCATTCCCAAATATCAGCAACTAACTTGGCAAGTACAATGTTTTTTATTACCAATAGGGATTATGACTAAAACTACAAAAATTAGACCCACATTGTAATAAGCTAAGTTATCCTTTAAGGGAAAGTCCACCCTAAAACAGAATTTCATCCCCTTGATCTTAGACTGTTCAGTCAGTCAGGATCAGAAGCAACATTTGCCCCAGAGCTGCAGACCAGGGGACCAAAACTCAAATCTGCGACATGCTCAGAGGGTGATTCCTGCTGAAGATCCGCTGGCAATGGCTATGGCTTCTGTTTTTGCAAATGCAGTTCTATTTTGATGTGGATGTTCACTTTAACAGACGGCTTTGAAGTCAAGGTTGGCTGGCAGTAACAGCAAACAAACTGGCACCCTCTGCTTTTCTCTTGGCAGGCCGAATTCAGCATGAACAGTGTGTTTCAATGCAGACTGTGGCTGCTAGTGGACTGACACCTTGCTGTCTGTGTGTCTGCAAGGGGAAGAAGAGGGGAACAGAAATATGGATGCAGCCTAATTTATTGTGTTTTAGTGTGTGGATGTAAATTTGTGTTCATTCTCACTGTCTTTCAGTGGATTGAAGCGGTGACCAACCAAAAACATGCTTTTCCCTCCATGCAGCCTTCAAGGCATTCATATGGAAATAACAAGATTAAAAACAACAACAGTAATCAGAGGAACCTCCACTCTAATGTGAAAGACTACAAGGTCCACTTTAGTTATTCAAAGTCTTATTTATTATTCATTGGGATTTTAAACCCACTCAATATGGGTTAATTTTCTGCACAGCCGTTCCTCACCAACCTCTGATGCGCACTTTAGAACCTGATGAAGCCGGTGCCAAACACTAAGTCTAATCTGCATCAGCCAATTGACATCTGAACAGTGCTGGACTTGATTCATGCAATCTGTCTGTTTCTCTGCATTAACCAACAGGCACGATGCAAAGTTTACACCACATGCTGCTCAATTTCCCCACGAGGAGCATTAAATTTTCATCTTATCTCAGGCAGAGAGTAAAATGCAGCGCATAGCTAACCAACAATGGGCAAAGGTCTGGTGTGAGTAAGCCTGTGTTGGACGTTATTGCTTGTGATTCATTTTTTTAGTAACGCAGGTTTAATAATCAAATGTTATGGATGCGAAAAGGCAGTGAAAATGGCTGGCAACGTCCAGCACAGTTTGGAAGCCTTACAGACAAATGCATATGCGAGGATTCTCGCTCAGGGAAGGATCGCCTGCTTCACATACTGATGTTGTTTTTGAAAAGTGGAGCTAAGAAGGAAACCTCAAACAGCTTTCCAGTTCCATTTTTGCTACATTTTGCTTTTAAACCTGTAAAACAACACCAGATTTAGTAGACTTCTCTCTCACTCTACATTTTAAGATCTGTTTTTGCCCTTCTAGGACTTCATATGGAACATCAAAATATCACCTCTCCTGCAGACTTCCCAGAGGTCACTGGCTGTCCATGTGCTGGGAGTTGGCTTGTGTTTTAATCGCTAACATGCTCCCATCAGTGTCGGCCTGTATCTGTGCTGAACACCTTGACGGGGGGAGACAGCTGGAGAAGGCAGTTTCTCTGATGCTAATAAACACTGCTGGCACAGTTAACCCCTTCCTGCACTGTGACGAGATCAAATGAAACAAATCTCTGCCTTCCAGAAAAAAATCCCTGCATCAGCATTCTGTATGCGTGATTCAGCTGTCAGGACTTTCACCAACGCCAAATGATACGCACACACGCAGCTACAGTGATGGTTATTGACAGAACAATTGAGCATATTCAACACAAATACAAGTGTTCACATAAAACTGATGTGTGGTCACATCTCATGACTGGCCCAAGAAATGATGCTGCAGTGACATTACTGCAGGACAATGTTTGCGTTTGTCCTAAAATCAATGGCAAGAGTTACATTACCATGGAAACATTGATTCCAGCAGCAGCTTGCTTTCTTAACCTTACAGTCTGTTAGTGAGACAATATTGTGAAGGTTCATCTTTGTTTCATACCCACAAAAGGGAGGTCACCAAAGACAGTCCGTAAGCATAACAAAGTTAAGTGAGAGGCAATCGTACTGAAAAATCCAATGAACTGTAGTTGAAAGAACTGGATTACTGGCTGTACTCCAGCTACATAATACAGAGCCTGGCCGCTGTCAGGAGCACAAAACCAATAATACAAACCAGTAATTCATACCCTCACATTAACAGAACATAGCGTTAAACAATACTGTTACTGTTTTTTTTATATTAACAATGATTCAAATGACTATATGTAATGTGAAAGCATTCGTCCTAGTGCCAAACCCATAAAGACTGATCACCCAAGTGACTCTGTGGAGCTCTGTGGAGCGTTTCAGCTCAAACAGGAGAGTTAATAATAGACTGACATTGATTGGGTGGCCAAAGAGATGTCTCAAAATAAATGCTAATGCTGCGTCGTGTCTCCTGGATGTGTAAATAAGCAACTTGTGCAGCTAACTGATAGCTGCTAAAGCTTGCCAGTATTGCTGAAAGAATTCCAGTAGGATTACAACTTTATCAAAAATGATGTGTTGACTGTACAAAAATGTAACTAACGTGAATACCTAACAATACTATGAAGGAATAAATTCAGTTTTTGTAGGAAACTCAGTATCAAAACACAGCTGCTGGATGCTGCACCATAAATGGTAACCAGTTTCCAGAAATTACAAACAACAGTGAATACATTTTCACGTCATAAGGCTCTTTAAGTTAAAGTTTTATTAACATTATTCTGTTTTCATACCCTGTGACTGGTTTCCATGAGTGAAAACACATGCTCCTTTTCATCTTAAAGATAAATATCTTTCGGTCTGACTGAGCAATACTAAGCTATACTACTCAGTTGCCTCTGATACACTGAAAGCAAATGATGTTCCCAGCAGTAAGCTGTACACTGTGACAAATCCCACTGCACTCAAATTTGCAAGTGAAAGCAACAAAAGAGAATTAATAATTTAAAGAGAAAGAATTAATGATTTAATTAACTGTTTGATAAACCTACACAGAGATCTATGTACACCTGTTTTTTTACACCAACCTGCTGATCATCAATGCAGCTATTCCTTTGCCCCTACTGCCAGTACTGACTGTTACCCACAACTGTACGAGTGAGGCGACAGTGGATTTTCCAAGTCTCTGTACATGGAAGAAAAATCAATGCAAATCCAGTAGATTCTAAATCCATGAATCCTCACAGGCTTCACCTTGTCAATTGTGATCACTTGGCCCAGACAAATGTTCACAAACTAAACATAACCACAGAAAAAAAGCTGGAATAGTGATTTGTTTGATGTTACAAGCACTGTGTCAGGCTGGTTAATGGGAACAGTCAGGGCTTTTGGAAACCTGATCATCTCTAATCAAGCCTGGTCTTGAGACATTCAAAATGCGACAAGACCTGTACTGTGGTTTTCTGTTTAAATTGCCACCAGTCCCTTGTAATATCATCAATGACAAAGCTTATGAATAAGAATAAAAAGAGAAGGCAAGCCAAAACTGCACACTTTTCAAACCAAATGCTGCCAATTATCTGTCATAATTTAAATGTGAAGAGCTCGTGAGGTGGCAGGAAGAAAGAAGGAACTGGAAAATGAGGGGAGACGAGGATCACCCATATAATCCTACAGTGTATGCTCTGCGCAGTGGAACAATAGAAACAGTGTAGTCAGAATGATGGATGAGGAGCCGGCAGGGGTTAATGAACACGGATCGATGCTGAGCCAACCCAGCTATATACTGAACACCACCTCCATTATAGCCTCTGGTGCCAGAAAGCCCTGTTGACTGTTTGCTTCATTGAGATTACAATCAGTTGTATCACCTATGCATTTCTTCCCCCGATGTCTTACTAGGGCACCTTGAGCGCACAAGCTGCTTCCTAGCTTGCACAGTTCAGGGGAGCGTGGTGGAAAATCATTATGGCTCTGCATGCTACTGAAAATGCCAGGGGAAACCCAGAGGACCTGAAATCCCTTCTTTTTGTTCTGTCAATTATAGACGTGTCTCCACCTTTAAGCACGTCTTTACATTCCTTTGTGTTTTCTTTTATAGTCTTATAAGACAACACTGTGCGTTAAGGTGCTCAGAATCTAGCCTTTGGCCTTCATTGAATGTCATCCCCCTTTTCCTCACATTGGCCCTCATTTATCAATCTAATGTAGAAGCCAGCGCAGATCTGAGCGCAAAAATCATGTTACGACAGGGTTCACGTGTGATTCATGAAACATTCGTATCTCGCCAGTGCCAGTGTAAGAATGATTGGGCGTTGATTAATGTGACGGCTGAAAGCAATTGTTATTTAAATATCACACCCCTACATATTCTCTGTTTAGACGCCTCGCCCCTAAAGCTTACGACATGGAGAAACGTAATCCGGCCAAGAAGAGGAACTTCTCCGACCTTTTGCTGTTGTTTTTTTAAGCAACTTTATTTATAACACATAAATGGGAATGCTGCACCGCAAGTCCACGCTCACTCGAAAATTTGTATACATGAGTTGAGACTTGACGTGAGATTTGATCGTAGCCTCCGCTCACGTCCATATTGATAAATGCCAAGCTTTGCGTGGAAATGACCATACGCCCGGTTTTCTGTCATACATTCGTTTTTGTACATCATATTTAACAGATGCTTTGTCCAAAGTTGGGTTTCATAAATGCTGGGTCTTATTTCCGTAGTATTTTGGCAATGAATTGTACTCATTGCTGAGATCTGAAAATGTGTGACTAAAGAGACTTTCAGACAATCATACAGGTTTTAAACGACCCACAAGATTAGCCAAACTTACCAGGAAGAGAAAGACACAATGAACAGTAAAATTTATTTCCCAAACTGTCTGTTGTGAACATCCATCGCAGTGTATAAACTGACTTCCTGGTTAAACTTTGACCTGCTGTACTTACCGTACTTGTGCACACAGTTTTCCTCTGCAGTGAGGGATTATTACCAACTTTTTGGGTGTCCTCTTTTGGTTTTACTTCCAAATTAAGTGGTTTTGATAATCTGGCTAGCTTGTTTACAACCTGTCTGAACATTTTGACTGCTCATGTTTCTTCTCACTGTCCGAAATTATACATTTGAGTTTGCCATCTGACACACACGTCTGACTCTACATTGATTTTCCAGTATAGTGTTTAGTAAATACTGAAGGAGTAAGTTATTTCAGACACAGCTGGAGACAGCTGTAACAAGAACATTAAGTGTAAAAGCTGATTGTACTTTATCTTTATTTCATTCCTGTTATTACGGCATGAATAATCCAGATAAAGACAGTACGAACTATGAGTGCCCTCCCCACAACACCAAGCTTCACTTGCTCTGACTGAAGTGGTCTGTTCTCCTGTCTCTAGTTAATTATTTTGTTCTTGAGCTCTTTATCTGTTTTTCTGTTTGTGCCCCATGTTGTCACGAGCTTGTCTCCTAGAAAAGCTTGATCCATCTCAGGACGTTTCCCTCGTTCTACCAGGAAACTTCAGCCTTCCCACGCAGAACTTTAATTTTATTATCTATCACCCCTGTCTTCCTTTGATCTCTCCCTATCTGCATCGCTGCCTACTCACAGCTTTGCATCCGCCTGTCTGATCATCATTTTGTATTCTGCTCCAGTCATCTATCCAGCAGTCCTATCTGTCCTGGTCTGAACTCCCAGTAAGAGAGATCCGTAGTCTCCCTGGCCTCTCCCCCTTTTGTTCTCTATCGTCCCATCACTGCGGCAGCTCCTGTCACTCGTCTCTCCCTCAGCAGACTCTGCCTCATCCCCCTTTCATCTATCTTCCTGTGACTTTGTCTGTCCCTTTCCTCTGGGGCTTGACCAGTCTATCCCCAGCAGACCCCTACAGTAGATGTGAGGCGTCACAGATCACGGGAACAAGCTTAGGCCTCTGGCAGGCTAAGGAAAGAAGCACAAAGCATGCTTGGCTAAATATCACTCTCACTTTCAATCTTTCTTCCACACTTTCACATCTGTGTCTGAAGCTAAATCAACCCTCTGCCATTTGAAAATCTAATCCTCCACATTTCATCTCTCCTCTCAAAGCACATCCTCAAAGTCTCTCTCCACTATCCCACACCCTTAGCTCCGCTCTCCTTCCTGCACATTGCAACCCTGAAAAAACAATTCATTTTGCTCCATCATCAGAGCACCACAGAGACAGTAACAGATGAGGGAGCATTATGGTTGTTCATTGCGAGTGATTATTCACAAGACACCTCTGTTAAACCTGTGAATGCCCTGTACTTGTCAAAATCTCAGTATGATGCAAAGTCACGCTCGGCGAGGAAGCGACGCCAAGTACGATGCTAGCTGAGCAGCTCCCCTCCAAATCCATGCTGAAGTGTGCGTGAAATCCTGATGTGTAGTGTCGCCTCGGTGTTATTTAAACCAGCGTTTGCTTTGAGTGAGGTAATTTAAGTGAATAAATGGAAGGCAGGTGGAAGGGAGAGGGTGAAGAGAAAAGAAGGTTTGGAATAAAAGCATTCCTCCCTCGCTGCCAAGGCCATATTAACCTACCAGAGGGTCCTGGGGCAAAAATGAGCAGGCCCCAATTGGCCTCCCCAATCCTCCTGCTCTCTATGAATTGTGTATGTATCCCGTTGCCTTAGGGTACAGTGCAAAGGTAAGACTACAAATGACAGCTTCATTATATTTTGCTCAGGGCCCCGGAAAACCAACCAGTGCTCCTGGAATACTACCCCGCCCTGGGTTTTTTAGATTATACTGTGTATACTGTGTTAAACCTTTAGTCATGCATATTACCATGACCAGATTCAATACCATACCAAGTTTGCACTTTTTTAATTGCTGTTTGGGGAATAAATAGTTATTTGATTAAAGTGAAGTGACATGTTACCACTTTGTAATAAAGCTTCTTTAAAGGGTTAAAAGGTAGCAGCTAATGGCTTGAGTGTAGCGTTTCATTAGCGTATAGATGTAAGAGTGGTGTCGACCTTGTCATCTACTGTAATTCTTGGCAAGAAAGCGAATAAGCTTATTTCCCAAAGTGTTGAACAATTTCTTTAATTGTAAAAGATTTACTAATGTTTTATATATCATTTAGAAGCTATTAAGATTTTGGGTTACCAGGTTGTGAAAAATCCCTTCAGCTGGTGTTTATCCAGTTTTAAATGTTGCTGATTCATTAATTAATGCTCATATGGGTTTCTCACTTTATAATCAGCCACCAAGTCAGCCATTGTAAATCTCAATAAATTGTTAATAAATTAATTATGGTCTATATGCCATTGGAGGGTTCTTCCTGCTGACTTAAAGAGTAAAAGAAAAGGTGGCGGAGGATAAACATCAACCAAAGGAAATTGTCATGACTTGACTGCCTTGATGCCTTATTAAAAGGTGGTGTCGCTGAAATTAATCAAATTACTACAACCTAGGGCCCTCTGTGGGTCCTGGTTGTCTGGGGTACTGTTAGCCCACTTTGCCCAGTAGGTAATTCAGCCTCACTTCCATATGAAATATGCTTTCATACCTCACAGCACCTTCCCTGCACTAAATGCCAAGACTGCTACAATGTAAAGGAAACCCCAACTGGGAGTGTAAATGATGTCAATTTGACATTCTGCCCTCTGCCACGCTGCCAGGACAACCTCTGCATCATATCTGCACCACGGGGCTTTCCCATCTATCAGAGGTGGACCAGAGGGCCGAGTGGCTCGCTCCCAGCTTTAATGACACTTAAAGCACATTAGGGGCCGTGGTTACATGGGAGGAGAATCACTCAAGCAGAGTCAGACCGTCGAAGCGCTGAGCCGTAGAGCTCGGGGGAGGTCACAGTTGACCTTGCATGTTAATTATAATGGCTTCGTAATCGTTTGCGCGAGTGCTCCCATGGGTGACTGTGGTGTTGTATTCTATGTGATGAACAGATTGATTCTGCCGATTGCTGCATCTGGTTTGAGGTGTCATGATATCCCACAGTGAGAATACTTTGACATGCTTATCATCAGTATTACATATATTATTCCTAATGGACACATATGTCTTGCTGAGCTGCCAAAATAACTTAAAGAGTCTATCAGTTAGAAAATGTATGTTCCTCCAAACAAGATGAATAAATTATGGAATATCTCAAGGGAAAATAAACAAATGGGGGGATCCAATTACAGGGTCCAAAGGTTTGGAGGGGCCCATTAAAATTGCTAATAATTTTGAAATCATGGGGGGCCTCAGAGACTGCCTCTGTACAGGGTCCAGAATTCCGTGCTACACCCCTGACGTCAGTATGTATGCTGTCTGTACACAGAAAGCCACGAGTAAATCTATGCATTTTGTCCCAACACAGGCTAGCTTTAAACATAATTGGTCTGTAATTACAAAATAAGAATTGTCATGAAGTGCTGCAGTTGAGTCCACCTGAGTAAATGGACATATTAGTAGGTAAATATACTTAAAATAAGTAAGTATAAGTAAAAATACTGACAAATGTATTATTGGATTATTTTTACTGATACATTCATGTGTAAGTAGCACAAAAGTATAAAGCAGCATAAAATGGGGATACTTAAAGCACTTAGTTACTTCCCACTGAAGTGCGGTGCTGCCAGGATTATATCACTACCACTGGACAACTAGTATACCCTATATTAGTGGTACAATGATTTGACAAACTCATCAACATGATATCCCCACAGTTATCATAGGGTAGTTTTGTTACCAGTGTATAGTGGCTTTAATTGACTTTGATATTGCCACAGTCTGGTTCTGTTCCTCCCTCGTTACCCGACCTGTTCTTACTTAATACCCACGGTGAGTCCAGGGATGGTCAGAGAAGAAAGTGATTAATGATAATAGATGTTCCAAAGATAGCCAACATGTCCTCTCTTACAGAGGTCTTACAGAATAGCTTCATGTGAGTGTAAATGAGGGGGGTGGAAGAGGAATCAGTTGCGTTCAGTGAGATTCCCAACTTCAAAACAAGTTCATGAAAGATTTATCAGCACCTGAAGATGACTGAAGGAGTAGATAAGGCACATACATGTGAGCTAATTAACTTGGAGGGACACGGTTTGATTGATTATGGCCAATTAATGTCCATCTGTGTGCAGTCATTTGTCATTCTCTGACTTCCTTGACTCATGTTACCTGCTGACTGGTAATATGTTTGAGTCAGTGCAGTTCATTACTCATTTTATTTCCATTGCCTTTCTCTGTGGCCTGTTTCATAGCCTCTGTTTTTTATGTTCATTTACACTGGCTCCTTTTATTTATAGCTTGATGTTACCCTGGGTACTTTGACTCAGCACGCTTGCTCTTTTTAGCAATGCACTGATGCTCGGGGCGCTAAAAACTAACCTTTTGGTCAAGAGGCCACTGTGGCAGCAGGACTCAGTGTTTTCAGCAGTTCTTTGAAACCAGATGAGTTCTTGAAATTAAAGAGAAAAAAAAGACTGACGAAGAGATGGCTACCTTCCCGAGCGGCTGATAGAAGTGAAAGAGTTACAGCCAAAATCTCCCAGCTTTTGGCAGGTGGCTGGTGTTAATGTGCAGCCTTGGCTCTGCTGAACGCTTCCACAGCTCCACATATTCCCACCTCACAGCCTCTTCCTAATTATGTTTGCTCGCAGTATGGAGCCCCAGCTTATTATGCTGCATGTCTGTGTGTCACCGCGAACGGGAATCAGTGGAGGAGGCATCTCCACTGTTTCTGCCGTCTTAAGCAGAATGCAAAATAAAGCCTGGTGCGATGGATTATTGCTGAAGCTACAGAATAATGTGCTCCACTGTGATCCTTCCACCAGTGCCGAATTTACATCACAGACAAAACTGAAGGAGGTGTTGTGCTTTCTGTCCCTCTATTGTGAATCAGGACATATGGGGATGTTTTGCCTTACCAGTGAAGAAGTCACTAGCATCATAACGGTGCTGTATCTTTAGTCGGTTTTGCTTTTTGTTGCATAACCACTCAGTTTTAACTGTACTATCATGGGTGTCTGCACTCTCACTGCCCTGGTCTCTTTATTTCTGCTCTGTGAGCAGACACATGGGCCACTGTCTGACAGACAGGCAGACCCACTATTAGCTGTAATTGCCAGAGGATCAGTCATCCCAAGTGCATCAGGTCTGTTGCTGTTTCCATGCAAAAGGCAGACTCGGGGCAATAGGCTGAAAGACCTGACCCAAATCTGTCTTTACATAAGGCCCTGCATGATGGAGATGTTGCAAAGGGAGCAAATAATTAGATTATTCAAATATCATAATGCAGTCAGTCATATTGGCACTGGTGTGTAGCTGAGCTGAGGCTCGATTAAAGGCAGAGGGAGCAGAGCGGGGAGATGAGAGGGGGGAGATTACACTCTACAAGATTTCCTAATTGATCTTGAAGGAAGGCTGTTTGATTGATCTAGGATGCTGCACAGGGTTGCGAGCATTTCTGCATATCTAATCGGGTCAGCATGAATGCATTAAGTAGCCACATAAGAGGAAAGACTGGTAAAATTGTGGCAAAGTGGTGAAAACGATGGGTGCATGTATGTATGACGGAGCAGGAGCTGAAGACACAGGTGCGCACCTGTCGTGTTGAGGAAAATATCTGCCAAGAAAGGATCCTGCAATGTCAAACAGCGTAAGAGCTACCAACATATACATTTGAAATGAATGAATGCTCAGGGCTCTGGGCTATCTACCACTATTACGCACAAATATCACACCTGCGCCTCCAATATGCACACATGCACGATGATCAAACCACCCGCTGGTTATCAAACACAAGAAAAGGACGCTAAAAAAAAATACACATTTTAAGGTACTTACGTGCCATATTGCAAAGAAGATCAGGGACACACAGAGGACCAGAGACAGCATGTAGCAGAAGGCAGCAAAAGTGAACATAATTGAAAGGGGAAATGGTGGATAATTTCCCAAAGAAGCACGATCCCGCTGACAAACATCTAAAACAAAAAGAGGGGGAAAAAAGGGGGGAGTCAGGAAGAAAGTTCTCACGGTGCCATGGGAAGCCGATGCGGTACCGGCACCATGACTTCGCCCCTCAAAATGTTTGCAACAAATTGTTGCAGAAAACCTCTCCAGATGATCCGCCGTGCGTCCACCCAGCAGCGGCGATGTGCCTCTGAAGTCAAAGCTGGTCTCAAACCAGTGCACTTGGCATGATCAGCGATCAGTGTCCACAGTGTTGGTGAGGTGATCATGTAATCACAGACAGGCAGCGGTCTTCTCAGAGATGAGTGGAAACTAATATGAGGCGGTTATGCGCAAAACCATCCGGGAGAGGTGAATTTGTAGGTAATCCATTCATCAGCGGCAGAAGGAGCTCTGCTGTGTCTGTGCTGTCATGGTGTTGTGAGAGGAGCTCCCCGTCACTTCATGCACAAGGCGTTAATAAATGCTGTTTTCTCTCCCTGACAAACCTATCAGATAGCGCAGCAGAGAGCGCAGAAAGGCGCGTGAACAGGTGGACTTAAAAGAGCAGCACCCGGTGTGCGTGTGTGTGTAGCCGGTGTGTGCGTGTGTTCAAATTTCTAGTTTTACAGGGTGACTTGCTATCAAGGCTGACTGTGCTCTCAGTGTAGTTTTGATCATTTGGATGCCAAATCATTTGGCGCATTTGGAACTTGCGCATGGTTCTGAGTTAAGTGACTGATGCCCCTGGTAGAAAGAGGACCCACTGTTTTCATTTTTGTGACTGCTGAGTCTGTAACCAATTCATTACCACGCGGTTTGCCATGTTCACCTGTACACAATAATTAGACGGATCACTTAATGCAATATACTATGCATGCTTCAGACAGAAAGTCCACAATTACTGAAATATTGTTTTACGCACAAACTGATCTAGGCTACACTCCCAATAGACAATTACCACAGCGAAAGTGATCATTTAGATTTGGGGAAAACTAAGTAAGAAAAATATTGTTTCATTGAAGACTTCAAAGAAACTGAGCCATCTGCTTGGATTGAGGCATACAGTATATTTACACTGTGTGACCGGCGCCACCGTCTGACCATTTTATAAATTGCCT
This sequence comes from Oplegnathus fasciatus, assembly GCA_003416845.1. Lineage (NCBI taxonomy): Eukaryota > Metazoa > Chordata > Actinopteri > Centrarchiformes > Oplegnathidae > Oplegnathus > Oplegnathus fasciatus. The sequence goes on from NTHP01000253.1 coordinate 290,074, forward strand.
GTAATTGCAAGAGCCACTGAGCAATGATCAAAAATTCACAGAGGCTTAATGCGGTGTCTAGACCCCCGGGAAACACTGCTCTGCAGAATGAATAAAAAGCTTGAAGTTTATTGGTTATCTTTGTGAGCTGTAGTGTAGTCAGTGTGTTTTGCACTATTACTGTCTATAAGTATACTGTGTTTACAGTGTAAACTTCCTGCAAATGTATTTTTACATAACATTTCAATTATTTATTATACTGTTTATTATTATTATTATTATTATTATTATTATTATTATTATTGTTGTTGTTATTATAATTATTTTTAGCTAATTGCACATGTTGGAAGGATAAGACAATGTTTTGTTGTATGCAAGTATAATGACAATAAAGTTGAAGTGAATGCGTCATGGAGGACTTTTAAAGCAAGATGCACAACGTGTTTCCAGAGGCAGGAAAATAGATACAATGACAGAATTTAAGAGCCTTTAAAACTACAGCATTAAAAAGGGGTCGTATCCAGCCTTCAGAAGCCACTTACAGTCCCATGCTGAGACAAATGTGTCATTTTGAGCAGTATAAACAGAACTGACTTGACTTGGAGGCTCATACAACAGTGAGAATAGACGGCTTTAAATGATTTTCTGTAATTAGCGGGTTTCGGCAGGTCATTATGGGCGGCAGCCTGCCAAGGCTGATATGACAATGAATAAAAGCTGTGAAAAGACCTTTTTAAGATTAAAAAAAAAACAAAACGTTATAGGAAAAATGTGCGACGCCTCAGCGCGAGTTTTATTTTGAAAGTCGTGTTATAACCGGATTTCAGATTTCCTTTCTGCCTTAACTTGACGCGTGCACCTTGTCGCCTAGCAACAGCTTGTGACAGCTACAGTATGGCTGCTACTTTTAACTAAACTGCTGCGTTATTATTTTGATAGAGATTTATATACACATATCCGTCACACTGGCGAGTGGAAGAAGTAACGTTACACACCGCACATTGGACCCCGGACCTCACAGTAAGTAGGAAAACACTGTAGTATACAACGACCCCGGAAGTCCACACACTATTCCAAGACAGTGATATGACTTTCCTACGCCTTGGCAGCCATCAGGTGCAATAAATATGCAGAGTTACAGTGAAAGTAGTTAAGTGTTCCTCAGAGATGATTTACAGCTGTCTTATTTATGCATCAGTCTGCTATCCCAGCAGACCTCCATACTCTCTCATACACACTCTGTGCTGAGTGCTCTATCAGATCAGGCCTAACAGCTTAAATGAAAGAGATAATTAATTGAAGAGATAAATTGGGATGAACTGTGAAAACGATTCCAACAAGTAAAAGGCCATTTTACAGTTCATTGCATCATTTATGCGTTCCCATTTTCTCCACAGCGTGACAAGTGCTCAGTAAAATAAAAGAAGAAGGCAGAACTCCAAATTGCCGCCTTATTCCTCTCAGAGCGTCTTCATGTGAGAGCTTTGTAGTCTGACACTGGAGCCTGTCACTCAGCCCTCCTGTGATGTTACAGAAAATTGCTGCAGTGCAGCTTTTCATTCTCAAGCAGCTGAGATCTTCTTCAACCTCATCACACACACACACACACACACACACACACACACACTTCTGCTAAGTCACTCCAGGACCCGTCCTTGTGGCTGTGACACTTAACCACCGCTCTGTCACCGTGTTATTCTTCTCCAATACATGTGGCGATATGACAGCACCAACGGCCACTTTGTGAGGCGTCAAGAAGTTGCTGTGTCAAAGTGTTGGTGAGAGACAGTCAGGAGGCCTGTGAGGAGGAGAGACAGACAGGTAAAAACAGACAGACTGGCCAGTCTGCACGGCAACTAGTGGTGCAGAGGATTAAGGATACTGCTGCACCATTGCTCAGCATTTTCTGACACCCCTGTTTGTTTTTTTTATGTGTTTAAACTTTCTGATACTGCATCTGAGGTCAGGTGGTGGTACTACAGGCTACACAGACCCTTAGAGGCTATCTTCAAACTGAACTTACACTGGATCATAATTGTCACTGAGCGAATCGGTAGTTTTAGCATGGGATCTCTCCTTACTTAGAACATCTTCACTTCGATCTCTCTGTAGAACAGTGTCCAACACCACGGTGATGCAGTTGTACACCAATGTGCGTACTGAAGTGCGTTTAAACTCTGATGTGACTGCTTGGCTCAAGCGCGAGCCGAACTGAACAAAAGGATTTGAATCAGCAAGGTGACCTCTACAGACCGCATCACGGTCCAGTACGGTTGAGAAGATATCTGCTGGTGGTAAACTAAAAAGTAATACCTGCATACTTTGTCCAAACCACATATTTTGTCTTTGTACTAGTAATGCTGAGATACAGCGTTTTCAGTTTCTACTATTTGATTTGCTATTTGAACAGAGATGTTTACTGCAGTGGGCAGGTTTGATTGTTTTAAAGGGTTACTCCAGAATGTAGTATAGCACTGCTATAAAGTTGTCTGCAGCAGATCCGGACTCTTCATCGCTAGTATGGGTCAAGCTCCTGAAAAGCAAATGAAATGGTACTACACTTCCCATAATGCAACTCAGTAGCATCTTCTTTTAGACCCTCCCTGCCTTGTATTGTCTCTCAAACTCCACACTTTCTGTTTGAAATGCAGGCTCATACTGAAAATGTGAGATAACCCTGATGACATCACAAAGCATCATCAGGGTTATTGGGTTTTGTTTTTTTCAGACTTTTGAGAAGTACTTCCTCCCATGACAACTAAACTATGAATACTGTGGGTGTGGTAACCATTTTTAAAACATAGAACATCTGATTAGGATGGAAATATTTTCGATTTAGATCATATGTTACGTGACATGTGACTGACCCCTAAGGTGTGACCTTGGTCAGTGGTTCAGTTGACGCTGTCTGCATGATACACTGATAATTCCCAAGAGAATCCATCTACTGAAGGTTTGCCCCACTGTTCAGTTTTCAGGGTTGTGCCCACACCTCTGAAGTGTGTGTGAGCAGTGGCCCATCAGTATCAGCTGCCTTGGGGATTCATTTTTAGCACTGATAAGCTATATGTGTCACTGCTGGCCTTTTTACAGCTCTTTTGTGAAAGCAGCATTGCCAGAAATTGGCATTGCCTCTATTTTTTTGTCTGGAAAGAGGCCAAGGCCGTGATGTGCTCAATTCCCAGTAGGCATTTCAAACGGTGTTGCATAGCAACTAATAATCCTTTTTGTCCAATCAAGAAGCTTTTTCTGCACAGTTTTCTAATCATTATTTATCCAAGGGAGAGCTTTACTGAGCATTATTCTTTCTCAGGAGCAGCTGATTGATATGCACTTACAGTGGGTACTATTCACACCTGGGAGTTCTTCAGTAAACATGTTGGGCAATGGTCAGCATCGTGTTAGCAACTGGTTGTAGAGTTTCCCAGTCTGTAAAAAGGTTTTGAACATCTCCTAGGTCAGTTCAGAGTACTTTGGGGAGCAGGGAGGCCTGAGCTTCTTGTTGTTGCTGTGTATATTGAATATGCTATGCACTCTGGTTCTCCTGTTTAGGGGCTAACATGGAGTGGAAGGAGCAGGATGGATGGATGTTGAACCCCAGCATCAAGCAGCCCCAAGCTCACGCTGTGCGAGCTGAGAAAAGCCGTCCCGCGCAGGACTCCCCACCTCGAACCACTGAAGTCTTCAAGAGTAAGAAAAAACAAAGAAAGTCTATAAAATGTAGCAGTTTCATATTTGATACACCATCTCAGCTAAGTTAGGAGAAAAAAACAGAAACAAAACATTACTAGTGGGATGTGATGATTGAATCCAAATGAACATGGCTAATGAAAAGTGGAGATCTTTCTGGGTTTAATATAATATAATATATAACAATAATATCAGAGAAACAAGTTCTCATGGTCTTGTCTAGATATATTCATATTTTGGAGGAAAGCAAATATTTAACACTGAGTAAACAATCACGCATAGGAGGATCTTTTGGGGGCATTTTATACTCCCAAGTATGCCTTCAGTCAAGTACTCTGAGTAAATATCTACCTGTCCATCTCTTACTTACAGGTGTGTTCCCCTGCCATGCAGTAACCGGGGCCAGACCCTACTGCTCCCCTGAGTATAGCCCCGACTTCCACAAGTTAGGCTCAACATTACCTCGCAGCACATTCTGGTGTGTAACACGTCGACAGTTTTACAGTAGTGTAAGTTTGTATAGCTCTTGAGTTTAACAAGGCCTGATATATTACTGTGTAATGGCTGTATTAAAGACAGGTAGTAACGACAGGTAACAGTGTAACAGCAAAATTCATAGTAATTGCAGTTTGGACAAAAATGATTCTAGTAATCAGTTGCAAAATATCACCACTGTATCCCCCTCATGTTACCCAGCAACAAGGAAGTACTCCACTGTGATATTTTGTCTTTAACTTCTTGTCTACACTATTACACTATGCAGGATTGTCATATCTACTTCTTTAACTTTACTGAGAATCAAAACATGTTTGTGATCCATGAGATATATAGTCATATATAAACAAGATCAGTCCAGTTTTCCATGACATGATTATACAAAAATATATTTTCAGTAAAAAAAGGAAATATATATATATATAGATAGATAGATAGTATATATACTGTATATATTACATAGTTGGGTGAGAGATTGTTTGTGACAAATGCAAATGAATATGAATAACTTGCATCAGTGTACTGATAAGTTAAGCATCAGTGCTTTTAAAATGTTTGATGATAGAAACATCAAGCTACTGCTACTACACATAGTAAGCTAGTTGAAGGTAACTGTAAGTAACTTTGAGCCAATGACAGTCTTAATAATCTGATATTTGCGGTGGGTGTGATTGTGTCAGGTCACATGACCTCCTCATAAATCTTGACCATCTTTGAGAAATTTCAGTGGGCTCTGTGAACAGATCTGTACCAACATTTGCGACTTGTGTTTTCCTGTTTGTTTCCTGTGGAAATGGAACAAATCAATATGTCCATGACAGAGCTGATGCTCTGTGGTCGTTCAAACTGCCTACGTTACTGAATCAACTCAAACAAGTGTGGATGTCGGGAAACAAAACAAACAAACAAACAAACAAACAAATTTGTGCCGCAGTGTTGTTTTTTATACTTTATATTCAGAATTAAAGTACAGTTTTGACAGTTTCGCCATACAAGCATACAATGTATCTCTTTTTATAGAAGTTAGACATTTTCAAGGTACAAGTGAATGCAGCAATATGACAAGTTCATGTAGTCATGTGGCAGTAGAATAGCAAACTGAGTCTAAATGTATACCGAGTGCCCTGAGCACCCTTGTTGGCCTCAGTAGGAGTCGAACCACACTGAACACATATTGTGTCCCTCCCTTCACTATAACAAGAGGAACTGGAGACATTTGTCCACCAGATGGTGCAACTTTCTTTTTTATCAGTGAAGTGGAGAAGAGCTGAAGTCAACAGCATGTGATTTTACACATGACATGAGTGTTTTGTATTCTGATTGTTTTTTTCTGATGACTGAACTGATCCTTCTTTCAGGACAATGTCACATATCAAAGCAGATACATTCATCCCTTTCCAGCCTTCTCCCAAGACGCGGTGAGTTGAAAGCTATTACAGCATACCTGATTATTATATCCAATGTATTTATTACATTATACATGATGAAGTGCTTCATTTGATGGTTTTATAGTCAGCGCTTCAGAGAACTGCTTTTTTGTCATTAGAGGTAAAAAGTGCCTCAATGCTGGCACACACAGCGCCACAGGACTTTAATGTGTCTTGATTTGAAGCTAAAACATGATACAAAACACTTGAATACAGCAGAAGAGAAAGGTAGAGTTAAGAAATAAGAAAACACCCCTCTAACGTGTTGTTTGCCTTTATTGACAGCGTGCCATACTCAGAGAAAAAGAGGCTCCTGGACAAACAAGGGGAGATCCAGGAGGTGAAGCAGCTGGATGAGTGGAAGCCTGCTGTAGACATCTTTACAGCAGTGCTGGAGGGTTTAGGTGACAAAGCCAGCTAACAAACTATATGAATACTATAGTGTTTACTGTACACTAAAAATAAGAGCAAATGCAAAGTAATACCCTTCCTCTATTTACTTGGGTTGAGATGCATCTATCTATATTGGACACATGCTGTACAGTGCTGGGTTCTTTTTCATTTAAAAATGGCCATATGTGCTATTTGAACTAGATATGATGGGAAAATGTGACTTGCTTTAATCAGTAATAACAGTTAAGCAGAGCTAGCATAAAGACTGACTCCAGCTCCTTAGTTAACGTGCCGACATGAGAGAAGTTCATAACTTGTGAGCTTATTTCTTTTCTTTGGAAAGAGACGGGCTCAGAAGCTAAGTTAATCGCTACCTAACCTTACCTTCATACCTTCTTCAGCTTCATTCAGTGCACAGTGGTATAGATCTTCTCCTCTTGTTCACACAGAAAGTGAAAAATGTTGGAGTATTCCTTTAGGGAAAAAAGCTAAGGTAGGATTTCATTACTCGGTTCTCTGACATACGGAGTGTTATTAACAAATATTATTAATAAAATAAATCAGTTATTCATAATTCAGTGTTATATTTTATAGAATTTATTCATGTGGTTACGTCATAACTATTTATTTATAAAAATGTACCAACACATGGATTCATTTAGGATATTATTAAAACTCAGCGTACAATAATTCATATTTTATTATTTGATTTTTATAACAACATTTCATTTTTATTTCATTTTCAATATTTTTATTTCACAATGGCCCTTTTCAAAAGTCTGTTTTTATTTCATAATGTCACCTTTCATGACAGTGGTCTTCTTCTTCTTCTTCTTCTTCTTTTATTTAGCTTAACAAGGCGCACATGCTACTTAATTAGCTGGCTAACTAGCTAGGCTGGACCATCATAATGTTAATGGCTTCAGCTAACTGGTTACTTCACAGTTACCTCTAAAGATGTTCTTCAGAGAAAGACACACAGAGAGTTGACCTCTGCTGCTATGACCTCTGAATTCAGCCTCTATGAACTGCACTGGGTGTTGTACTATAGTTGAATTACTCTGTGAGGTGCTCCGAGGAGCTCCTCAGGGTCAAGGTGCCAGATGTGGCTCCTGTTTTTCTAATATACTATATTCCAAGTGTCTATTTGCAGGGTTGCTTTTTTTTTTAAATTATTTTTTTTCTCTCTCTCTCGCCATCTTCTCATCATTTCATGGCATATTTATTTCAGGATGACACTTGCTTGTCAGACAATTTCTGGGGGCGAGATCAACGATCAACTATCGCTCTGTTGCTCAGCAGAGATTCAGGCAAAAGCTATGGAGTCAGCCCCAGTCAATTAATTAATTTGAGTGTCTATTTTATTAATATAATTGAGGCCCAACTAGTCTTCTATGTATAAAAAGTGACAGTATGAAATAAAATGACTTTATGAAAAGTAATATTGAGAGAATTGCCATTTCTGAAATAAAAATCTATATAATTATAAATTATAAAGTAAAGACTCAAAATAAGGACGATGCTTTCTTTAAATGATTTAATGTATTGGTTCATTTATATATTTTACACAATTATTCATATGATTATTTCATGATGTCTTTATTCATTTAATACTGAACTGACATTGTTCTTCCAAACAGCAACAAGACGTTAGTAACTGTGCTTATTGTGAGTCACGGACGATTGTAAGACATCCCAAATTCACTTGTTTTCTCTTTAAGTGCATTTGACCACTTGGCATTTTCCTTGTGAACTTTGGCTGATAGTTTACAGCTGGTGATTACCACAAAACTAAACTGTGCATATAACACATCCTAATTCTTATAATACTGCTAGTGTACTCACCCAAAAGGGGCGCTTTGTCCCAGTCTGTAATAATTGTTCATTATCATTAATTTCAGATGTTTAGCTTGATGCTCATTTAAGTCAGTTCAATACAATGCAAGTCCCCCTTTAATAATATGTGGTCACAGCAATAGTTACAGCAGTGCTGTGCTGGTTGTTTCTGTGATCTGGACAGATCAATGTTGTGATAATGATTTAATCAATAAGCCTCGCGGTCCTCAAGCCAACCAAATAAAACAGAATTACCGCTTCTATCTTGGATACTATGCTGCTACTCCTCCCTGGAGTCAGCAGTTCCAGCAGTATCAGCTGCTTGTATGGTAAAATGTTCCGTGGCTTTTCAAATGCAATGAGCGCTTACAGATAAAAGGCCTAAAACTTGAATGCTCCACAGTGTTGTGTCGGTGAATGACGTCTGCCTTCAGCTTATCCTTTCTCTTCTTTGCATTAAAGCTGTCTGCCCTAACACAAAACACAGTTTCTCCTTGACATCACCTTTATGCAGCTGACAATAAATCAAACCTTGGTTTTGAAATTTGAAATGACCAGCACGAGTGTAGTTTAACAAGCATGAAAAAGAATCATTCTCAACTACTGTACTACTCAGCTAAAGTCCAACTTTCCGCTAGAAAGTTTTGACCAGACACAATAAACCATATTTTTAAACATTTCATGAACTGTTAACTGGTTCAGTTATGTTAAAAAAAAAATGTCTAGATGCTGTTTTAAAGTCCTCTCCTCATTGCTCAGTTCCTGTGTTTATGCCTAAAATTGTGGAATTTAAATATATAGTGTGAACAAGACTTAACAGTCTACAGCTATTCTAGCAGTTCTGTGAGGCTATGACAATGCTAACACACTGATGTTTTTTTTACCATGTTCCCTGTCTTACTTTAGCATGTTAGCGTGCTAACATTTGCTCATTAGCACTTCGCAAAGTACAGCTGAGGCTAGTGGGAATGTCATTATATAAGCAATGCAAATGTTAGAGCAGCTAACTTTAATTTTTTCGTCTGACAGGCTTGCCTTGCCTAGTTACAGTTGCTAACGTATGACTGGGCAAACGCTGTTCAGGGGAGGGGTTTAGTGAACGATCAATTCACCCCCTACCACAACACCTGTCTACAGTGACATTTGCTGTTTATCCTCGTGCCAAGTCCGAACAGCGTCAGTGCCACGGATGGACGAGCAGACAGTCTTGCTCACTGGCACCGTTGCCCAGCATGTGCCATCCACTCTGTACTGCTGATATCTTAAAGGTAATCCTTTGTGATTCTTGACTGAGCATCCCATTGCTCTTAATGAATGTCGGAGCGTTGAATTTCTCGCCGTCCATAAGGTCACCCCTTTAAATGTCAGCAGGCAGAGAGAGAGAACGCAGGAGAGAAAAAGAAAGTGAGACAGAGTTTTTTATTGAGCATGGAGGAGCAGACGCCAAAAGAACATGCATTTGAGATTTTTCCTAAAAATACACCCGTCTAATCAGTCTGAATCACAGACTGGTGCTGCAGCCAGTCCAGTCCTCACAAATTTAAATGTCAAAGATTTTAATTTGCCCAAAATGAGGCAGGAAATCATAAAGTGTGTGATGGGACTCACCAACTTGAGAGCAAAATACAAAAAAAAATGTTCTTCAACACAAAAAGGACTTGTTTTTTCACCTTACAGGCCTGCCAATTAGGACGTATGAGTTGTGAAGCTTTACTGCTATAAAGCAAAAATGAGGCACTCGAACTGTATGTAGCACATCAGTAACAACAGACACGAATAAACATGCACAGCCGTTCCTCCACACCCTCCTGAAGATTTGCATGTAATTAGAGGTGGTGCGAGGGTACAGTGGCAATCAAGTACAGAGCCTGGGCCTGTGAGATAAGCTAATATGCCACCACCTTGCCACCTTCCAATTCATACTCCACCACCACAGGCACCAGCAAACTCCTGCTGGGGACTGAGATGAAGAGTATGTTGGCATGTAAGTGATTATTTGGGGGTAGCACGTGTTTGTGTGTGTGTGTGTACTTGGGTTTGCCTCATATTAGATTTTCAAAGCCAAAAACATCAACAGCAGCTTTGGGTTGAAGCTGCCATGTTATTTTTGTGATGATATTTATATTTGATCATTTTCAGGACAGAACCTAGGTGGTGCTGGAAGCTTGGTGACATTGTATCTACTCTGTCGCTAACCAGATAATAAGTTTACTGCCTCCTCTGTGGAGTAGTTTATACTAGGGCCGCGCTTACATCAGATTAAATGGTGGCACAGCTAATTTAATAGCTTAGTCTATTTTGGACTCTCTTGTTCATCGTTCTCTCAAAGGTCAGCACTGTCGACAGTTTGCACTTGGTCAACAGCTCAAATTCGGGTGTCAGAGTTCAGTTTGTGGGTGGCTGTGGCTCAGGACGTAGAGCAGGTCGCCCACTAATCGAAAGGTCGACGGTTTGATCCCCCATGTCGAAGAAGCCTTGAGCAAGCTTCTGAACCCAAATTACTCCCACCATCGATGTGTGAGTGTGTGTGAATGAGCATTAGATTAGATTGGCACCTTGCACGGAAGCCTCTGCCATCAGTATATGACTGTCTGTGAACGGGGTGAACGGCATGTAGTGTAAAGAGCCTTGAGTGGTCGGATCAGCAGAAAATTAATCAGCAATTTTGATTTTCGATTAATCATTTAAGTAATTTTGTGGAACATTCCTTTGTTCCAGCTTTTCGATTGTGAGTCCTTTCTGGTTTTCTTAGTCTTTAATGAAAGTAAATTGAATATCTTTCAACTTTACGCTGTTGGTCAGACAAAACTGGTCATTTCAAGACGCCATTTTGGGCTCAGGGATCTTGTCATAGACATTTTTTGCTATTTGCTGACTTTCTATAAACCAATAATAATTGGTGGATTATTTGATAATGAAAAAAAGTTCAGTTAGTTGCAGCTCTGTACTTACAGATATCCCTGCTTTATAACACCTATAACACCTGTTATGTGTTTGCGTGTGTGTGTGCATGTGCATATGTTCAGCTGCCTGCACACATTACACACACTCCAGCAGATCTGTTTGTTGAGTTTGTGGGTTATGAACTATTAAACGCAGCCACTGTGGGAATAAATTCATCCAAAACAGAAAAGCAGGTGAATCACAATCAACAAAGCGTTTGCACGCGGAGAGAGTAAGCGACTAGCAGGAGGTGGAGACACACACTTACAAACAGTTTATGTGGAAACAATTTCCCCAACCTGCCCAGGGCTATTGTTCCAAAGTAAGAACTATTACCGCAAATAACAACATTTCCGCCTCCACATACAAGGACTGGATGAAAAACCATATTCACTGTGTGGAAATTGATATGCAAATTATATAGTGTGGTGTATAATACCAGAGCAAATCAAGCCACCGTAGCCTATCTTGAAGAATGATTTTGTAGGGGTCCAATAACAATAAAATTGCATATGCAGTCATTTAAAACTGCATTGCACATGGAGTGCTGACAGTGCTTGGTTTTCAGTGTGTGCCCACAGTGAGGACTGAAACCTGAGAGGAAGATCTATTTTTAATGAAGCTTCCATCACCTGCATGTGTTTCTACTGTCTCCCACATGTAACTGTGATCAGCTGGAACAGTTCCCCCTAATGACAAGCCTTGAATAAAGTAAAGTTGATGAACATGCGTTGCTCCTCTTGTAGAGGCTAACACATTAATGTGATTTATGATGACTATTAGATGAATAAAATAAAGCTCAAATAAAACACTAAATGTAGCGCCCATTATATGCGCTGCAAAATTTTTGCAAGCATGTTAAGTGGATAACTCACTGACATTCATGTATTATATTAGATGCTATCGTTGTGACTGTTAAAAAGTACAATGCTGGAAATGGAAAGTTAATTGATGAGGTTGACTGACTTCAGCATCATTTTGAAACACTTAATAGTTGAGAAGTATGTCACAGTGATCAGTAAGAGAGATGAATGGGGTATCTACTGCTTTCTACTTTCAGTGGATGTCTGAATTATACTTGCATATATATCTATGACAGTCCCATTTGTTATATGTTTGCCAAAATTACACTTTTTGACATAGAATTCAGATAAAAATAAAATGTAAAAAAAAAAACCTTTAACATTTTACAGCTGCACTGATCAGTACTTTCAAATCTGCTCTCATTAACCTTGTTTCCAGCCACAAAAAACGAAAGTGCTCTGATAAAACCCACAATATACTGCCTGCCCAGCACTAAATGCAAAGTTAGAAACTAGCTAGTGATCATAGTGGAGCATTTAGCAGCTAGAGCTAGATAAATATATAGAGAGAGAGGCCAAAAGCAGACTTAAAAGTGAATATTGAACTTAAAATTGTAGTAGCCAGAAACAGAACTCCAAATTAATGGTAACACCAAACAGCAGAAAAAGTAAGGGACTAGCTAGTTGATGCACATGGTGGAGCATTTAGCAGCTATTAGATATTTCCCTAAAGACTTGGTGGAGACCAAAACAGTGAAAAGGAGAGTGAATATTGGACTTAGGGTGCTTTCACACTTAAGCTGTTAGGTCTGTTTTAATCGAACCCTGGAGCGTTTTGTTGGATAGTCTGGTTGGTTTGGGGTGGTATGAAAGCTCATTCGAACTCTGGTGTGGACCAAACAAACGCACTCTGGTCCGCCTGAAAACGTGGGTCTCGGTTCGCTTCCAAGTGCACCTGAGTTCGGTTCACTACAGGTGAGAACGCGATCCAACCCAAATATAGGAAGTGAACCAAAAAAAACAAGGCCTTGCGGATGATAACTTTCAAATCCATAACTTATTATGACCATATCTCGCTCGTCGTCTGTGTAGGACAACACATCATAATACCTCTCTCTCATCAGGGCCCGCCTTCTCCTTAGGTGCTGTCTCACTTGTCTCATTCTCAGAATGAAATGTTCAACAACTCGCTGTCTTGTCAGCTGTTCATATTGTTCGATTTCTTGTAAAGCGTTTGATTGATGGAAACAATCAATCAATAAAATAATATTGCTCCATTATTTCTGAGATCAGGAAGTGTCGTGAGTTTCACTCAGATATTTTGTCCAATAGACAAGCAACTGTTCCGACCACGTGACATTTATTTACAATGTTTGGTCCGCTTGACAAAGTTACAGTGTGAACGCGAACCAGACCAAATGAAAAATTCAACAATGTTGCAACTTCACCCCCAAATCGCACGGAGTGTACCGAACTGCAGGTGTGAAAGCGCCCTTACATTAGTCTGGCAGCCAGAAACATGACTCGAGATAAATGTTTCTAGTCTGCTGGATTCGTAAATACAGTGGAAACCGCTTATAGTGATCATGGTTACAGTGATCAACCGCTTATATGGATCAAAAAGCTCGGGACAGAATCATTCCTATACAAATGCTGTTTACATAATTGGCTTATAGTAATCAAGTTGTCCACTTACAGTGTTCATTTTGGGTCTTTTCATATATGACAACATATCGAAAAAAAATTTTAAACTACAGTAATTCTATTTTTTTTTTACTTTACTCCCATGATACTTTGCCTCGCGGTAACCCGTCTGCTGCCAGCGTGCACATTGAAATCATGACGGGAAAAAGAAATTCATTTTCTCTCAGTGAAATACTGTATGTAGTCTCCTCGAAGCTTATGACAAACTGCCAAAAGCGAGCCAACGAGATGCAGCAGTGAAACTTGGTGTTCCTCTGGCTACCTTGTGTAGTCATCTCAAACAACGAGAAACAGTCATGGCTGATAGTGATGGAGACAGAAAATGAATGCGCACGAGGAAAGCACCTGTGATCGAAGCCGCCCTCATCAAGTGAATAGATAATGTCACGTTATGTCCCCTAAATAGCGTAGCACCAGTAAAGAGTGAAGCTGTCAGTTTCATTACTTTATATTAATGTAATAAATATACAAATGTCAATTAGATGGTAATCTGCATGAGACATAAAGAAAAAGAAAAAGAGATAAAATATCAATCTTGTTCTAACAGCTTGTTCTGCTGTTTCCCCCATGTAGTCAAACATCTTCCTTCAAAACTGGCCAACACTTGGATAAAAAGTAACACCAACAGCCATGTAATGTACACCTGAGACCAGCCAGAGTCACTCCAACAGAAATCACAAACCTAACAGTCAGTTTCGTTCCCCGCCCAGTGGGGAAACCAGAAACACGAATTTCTTCAAAGAACATCTTCATTCAGTCCCTAAATGCCTGCAGGCTGCAGGTAACAGCAGTGTAAACCTGCTCTGCTGGTCCACGCTTTCTATATGCTTTAACCATATGACCACCCATGCCGACCATATCCATTATGTCCCCTCACTCGTCTCAGCTGCAATTTGTCTCGCCATCCATCCCGGGCAACGTGTCAATACATATCACCAAGACAAATGAGGTTTCTAGTATTCTGCGTTTTCATTGTTTGGGGCACCTGTCACAGATTTGCCTGCAGGGAAGATGGTGCTTCTGTAAAAGAACTCAGTTCTATTAACATGTTGGAGTATTGCTTGTGATGGAAGAATGATCTTTATGAGCGAGTTTGTTTATGTTTCCATATGCAAATTTCTCAAATTTCATTAAACTATAACGTTAATCAGTGCATTTTTCCATCACATACCTTTAATTGAATATGTTCAAGAGGACCATTAACTGTAATATATCGCATTTATGTTTTCTTTAGTTTCTTTTTAAATAAATCTGTCTGTTATTTCACTTGTACCCAGTGGTGTTTTTATCATTATTTCCTGCGGGATGGGGAAATGTCACCAAGGGCCACCGTCTGCAATCAAACCTGGGAAGTTGCAGTTATGTACACCCCCAACACCTCTGCTATTTTCAGTGAGGAGTAGTGTAAGGGATTACAATTTGAATGTCTCTCTGTGTGTTCGGTGAAAAGACTGATGCAGAGCGTGTTCGCTTGGTGCGGAGGCTTGAGGTGTGGGTCTTGTCTTATTCACATGATGTGTGGTCTTCTAATGTTAGCCACTGTGAATACTACTTTCAGGAATTGGCTGGTTTTGTTCAGAGTTGGAGGGTGTTTGAACACTGGTGACTGGCTGTGAGACCAGGACTTCTGGAGCTCTACATGTGATCAGTCAGGACTAAGCTAGCTGTTGCTGTTCAGTAAATAGCTTGAGACTGTCGGCTGGCACCTTGTTAATCCATGAAGATTTCTATTTCCACATATGTTAAATACAGAAGATGTGACATGTGGTTGTGGAGGATTTGGAATTGTTTGACAGAGCGGGGCTGATGTGTCAACTAATGAAACTAACTAGGCCTACTTTTGTTGAGTAATGGGATTACTTTTTCAGTGAGTAATACGTATTGAGTAATTGATTTTTCAAGTAACTTCCCCAACACTGTATTTCCAGAATTCCGACATTTCAGATTCAGGTTTTTATACACAAATTGAAAATGTGCATAAAAACAAGATAAAAACTAAAACTAGGTAGATGGAAACACGCCTATAGAGAGAAAGTTAACATCCTACTAGTTAAACTACTGTTGTACATAAATACTACCATGTCTTGTGTGTAATTTCTTTTTGGGAAATTTTGTTTATTCATTTTCCATAATCACAGTAAAACGGACATAACATAACACAACATAGCACAACATATCGTAACACAAAGCCAGTGCCATAACACATATTATATCTTGTTTTTAGCACATTTCTCCCTCCCACATAGAGGCTGGTCCCCCAAAATCCTTCCCACCTAGCAAAGTAAGGATACCAAGGTAAATAATAAGTAGAGTAAAATTTAAAAAAAAGGGTAGTCAGATAAATTTAATGTCAGTCGTTCATGGCGTCCCAAGTTCTATGGAACAGCTGTGGGCTACCTCTCATGGCAAAGGTTATTTTCTCCAAGGGAGCACATGCGTTTACCTCATTAAACCACTGAGTAATATTAGGGGGATCTTCTTGGTTCCACTTGGATGTGATACATCTTTTAGCGGCCGTAATAGGTAGACTGATGAAGCCCTTCATCCTTTGGGTGGGGAGGTGCAGATCAGTCAAGTCTCCCAACATTGTAATCAAAGGAGAAAAAGACATTTCCCTTAACAGAACGTTTCTAAGAGTGTTCTCAATTTCCACCCACCACCATCTAAGCTTAGGGCAGGACCAAACCATATACGAGCGTGCCAGTCTCCAGTTTGCAGCGTTGTGTGTAATTTCTGTCTTAATGTCATCATTACATGTAAATGTTTTGTCTCACTGACTGAAGGAGAGCTTCAGTGGTTCATAGCAGAGCCCAATAACCTAAATGTATCCTAATGCGATCAGCAACCTATTTAATTCCATTGATTACATTTACCCTGCTTGATTTTAAGTGCAGAGGATGATCTCCATAGGAATAGTCAAAGTCCCTGTTATTTAGCAAAGCAAGTGTGTGAATCTGCTGATTCACAAATGTGCTTTTGAGTCAAACAAAAACAAGCCTCAGCTACTTCATATACTGTATTTGTCTTTGTTGTCCTTATCCATCTCTATCCCCACATTTGAACATGTTAAATGCAGCCCAGACAACATTTTGTGTTCATATCAGTCAGTTTCCCAGAGGTAATTTTCAGCCTCACCACTAGATGACAGTCTTTAATCTCCTTCCTCTCATGCTTGATGGATTTATCATCTCATTTTGTCCTCTCAGCATGCTGCCTATCAGCTGTCTCCAATAGGATCCCCAGCTGTCCAGCATGCAGGATGTAGAGAGACAAACTGCCACTTCTCACTACAGATGCAGATACAGAGCGCATACATACATTTGTACTGTACAGTGCCACAAGCACATGTTGCACAAAAGCCCACACAGGATTCCTCGCTACTGTTTGTTTAAGGTGAATCACCGATCGATACGCTGCTGTCTGAAGCAGCAGTTCTCATCCTGTTTGGCTCTTGCTGCCTGGATAGAATTGATGCCAAATGGTTCCCCACACTGCTGCAGGCAGAACGTGTGGAGCAGAGACCTTTGACACCAAAGCAGGATTTTTGCTTTTCCCTCTCACTTTATTTATACTCCGCTTTTATGGGAAAGAAAAAAAGCCCAGAAGCTGAAAGTATTCATTATCTAACAAGAGACAAGCAAAAAATCAAACACAGTGTAAGACTAACATTTTATTTTACAGGTCCTATAGTTTCCTCATCATTTCCTAGAAACAAAATGTTATTTTCAATTAGCTAATCAATAGGAACATTCCTGTAAAAAAGCAGCCATATTTAGTCAGTGTACAGCAGGTCAGCTAAACATGCAAAAATGTTGTTTTTGTGTGCCATTGTACATTTCAGCCAGGCAATCATACACCTACACCAATATGAAGAATAAGGTTTCCAAGAAAAATGGTTAAAATGGATCTTTTCCAGTCATCACAGGAGTCATCCAGCAATTTAGTGTTGCACTTCCACAAGAGGAACTTGTGACAGACAGATGGTCAAACTCAGTACTGCAGAGATCTGACTTTTACACCCTAATATGGGTCAAGTTTCAAAACTGCTCCTCCACTTCCTAAGTTGATATCATTTGAGTCTTTAATTAGTCCCCCAGTTCTTAATTCCGGCTTTCTGTAAAAATCTTTAGTCTACAATCCCAAGCAGAGATTCACAACAAATTCTGAACTCAAGGTTCACTTACTGGATTCCTCGAGAGCTTTCAGCTGTATATTGTGGCCTTCATCAGCAGATAGAGTTTGCTCTGTTTTTTTTTTTTTTTTTT
>NTHP01000253.1:311229-325869 GCA_003416845.1 Oplegnathus fasciatus
CCATGTCCCATCTGCTAACATGGAGGGGGCGGGATTTATGACCTATACTGCAGCCAGCCACCAGGGGGCGATCGAGATGTTTTGGCTTCACTTTTGGGGAGCTTCCATGTCGTCTGTCTTTATATACAGTCTATGGCTTAGAGTGTTAGCATGCTAATATTTGCTAATTAGCACTGAACACGAGGTAGGTGACACAAAGGAGCTGAAGCTGAGGGGAATGCCATTAGTTTTGCAAGTATTTTGTCATAAACCAAAATCCTGATGATTAAACCTGCGGGAATCATGATTGTCTAGACATTTCATTCTAAACCAAGAATGTCACACAGCTTGTGGGGCCACAGGAAAACTCAAGAAATCAGTCATCAGAATTCATCATCTGGGTACCATCTGTATCGATCCAATATTTGTAATCTATAAAGTTTATCTTGATGATAAGATAACAATGTCCTGATGCAATGTTATGGGATTAAATTGAGATACTATACATGAAAAAGGAGGGACTTTTCATAGAACACTTAAAAGACTTAAACTTACTTATTCTCTCCTCTCATCTACATGGGTGAGCTTTGACATGATTCTAATTCCCAGTGATAATTTTGTTCCCTTTTGCAGGTTAATCTTGGGTGGGAAATGAAAGCAGCCAACTCTCCCCTTTTGAGGATGTGCTGTAAAGTTCTGTTAACCAGATCTCGCTTCCCCTCCCTCTCATTCATTTGACCTCATTATCAAGCATTTCAGTCTTAAGGGAAGATTGCCTCAAGCAAAATAAAAAGAGCTTTAATGTATAAACCTGTGCTCATCCAAAAAGAAACAGCTACTTCCTTTTTGCTAACCAGGTAACAGATAATTGCCCAAGGATATGAGACAACAACACCAAACAAAAAAAATAAATAATTAGGACAGAAAAGACACCATGGCACATACTGTAGATACTTGTTCAATTTGCTCTAGTCTGTTCTTTAAAGCTGCACTATTCAGTATTTCTACATTTACAACGGATCAAAAGACGATGTGTTAAGTAAATGCCACTCAGAGAATTATCACCCAACTCTGCAGTTTCCGTCAGCTGTGTGGAGCTTTTTAGCTTCTTTCAGCTCATTGTTTTGGTTTTACAACCAGCAATCTCCGCCCATAACAATCTTGTTTCCAGTGGCAGCAGTTAGCTGTTTAAAACCAACTGAACACTAGCTGCCCAGCACTAAACAACAGACAAAGTTAGCAACTAGCTGGTGAACATAGCGGATCATTTAGCAGCTAAAGAGACAAATATTTTCCTCAAAGTTGGTGGAGACCAAAAGAGAGCTAAAAGGAGAGTGAATATTGGACTTAAATTCATCAGCTGGCCAGAAACACGACTCCAAATGGATGCTTATGTTGCTCAGTGTCTGCTGGATGTGTACAACTTTCTAAGCTGATAATATGTCAACATGGTGTTTTCAGTTTTGCTGCTCAAAAGAGGCCAAAAAGTCCCTTAATGCCGAAACGAAAGAAACAAAGGGTAAAGTTTTACTCTGTACATGTCATCCTTGACCATAGCTTTGTTAGAAGATCCATTTGTTGCTCATCTATAAATCGTCATTCTGAAGAAATTAGTCCACTATTGTGTAATGAAAGGTCGGCTATGTTTAGTTTTTGTTCTTTCAATACATTAGCATTTTTAAGCAGTATATAAGCATTTAATAAAAAAATGGGTTATAACACACTGTAATGTAGTTGTAAGCAGATTTAAGTGTGTATTAATGTATTTCTTAACAACTATAACTCCTCCTGTGGACACCCATTAAGTGGAGGCTGGTGTATCAGCAGATAATGAATGAAAATATAGTAAAGATTGTTTAAAAAAAACTGTTGAAATAATATAAAATATGTCTTGATAGAAGTTATACTTGCTGAGAAATAAACACTTAAATGTCCTTATATCTGCTTACAACTACATTATAGTGTCTTATAAACCATTTATAATTATAGCATTATATATACAGTATGTAAAATATCATAACATATGATAAATTGTGGGATTAAAGTAAAGTGTTTTACATGAGTTTTGGATAACTATCATTTTACTTATATTCAGCACTTCTCGATTCTCATTAAAGTGAGGATACCATTTCATTCATTAAAGTGAGCTCACTCTATAATACAAAAATAAATCCATGTAGTGGGGAATGACTTATAGATGAAGACAGTGGTGAAAGTTCCCTACAGGGAACAACAGAAGGATGTTTCTCAGGTGAAGTGACACAGTAACACCAGTTTTGGTATATTTGCATGTTTAATATAAAACTGAAATGGAATACAGGTACAGAGAGTGTCACAAGGTTACCATGGGGATCCGAGCAGACTCTGACAGGCTAAACACAGTTTGTGTGACATCGGGTGTTGTGGGACCACCTCCACTTCTGTGTTGCGTGACACATAGAAACGCTCCACTGAACCCTCTTTGACAGCACATGTACTACAGTATAACGTGGTCGCAGATGCGGACAGATGTGATGTGCGTGCTGAGATGCATTCACTACGCGCAGGGTTGCACGTCTGAAAATGTGTAATCTTTCATCCTTTCAGCTTCATCTTGCTATTACTCTTCTCTAGAAGTTTTGCACATCTCGTTAAAGTGTAGAGCACGCGTGAAAATGTAACATGGGAATGTGTGGGTAAATGTCACAAAAACAGCTGTGATACTCATCAGCCTAGTTTTGCTAAATGCTAATGTGTAATATTATGCACAACCTTTTCCTGAACATGCTGTGCTTTTAACTGCCTTCAACCTGGTGGGTTTCCTTTAATTATTATCGCTTTTAGGCTATTTAATGGCTGTCGGAATAATGGCAGTGATTATAGGTTCTCCAAGCAGCGATCTTGGAGAATAACCCTTAAAATTAACTGTTTGACACTGATAAAGTCATAACAAGTTAGAGTACATAGTAGCAAAATGATCTGCAAATGGTCTGTTAGCTTTAAGGATCATGTACTGTAGGTCAGGGCTAAGAAACACTGCCACGCAGGTGCAGAGATGCCAGAATCTTTCTGCTGCATTTTAAAAAGGTGAAATAAAAACAATAAGAAAGCAAAGTAAAAACAAATAGCAGCAGGTAAACCAGTAAAGAGCTAGTTAAATCAACAGGACAGGGACTGTCTTTTTAGTGACTACAGGTGCAAATTAATTGCTGGAGTACAAAGTTATTTTGTTGCACATACTACAAAGGAATGTTTGAATGTATTGCACAAGGCCCTGGTAGATCACACAATGTAATACCTTGTGTTAAAAAATAACAGCATTAGTTACTGTCTGCACAAAGTATTGATCGGTACGTGTCGCACTTTACCGATATTTACTGAGGTGGCCACTTTCACCATTCCACCATCTGTCAAGGTCCGTCACCAGTCAGTGGAGGTGGACAGTTTACAGCCATCGAAATGTTTCCACTTGGAATATACGTTTGAATGAAATTGAATGGCCAAATATGAATCCTCAATAAACTGCACTGTGCTCATTTCCAACCAGTGCTCCTTCATATCCAACGTTATACAGCACCACTTTCACCATCAGTTTCTGTGTCACCCTTTTCTTCATCTATCTCAGCCATTCATGCGAGGCCCTCAGGCCTGCCATCAGACATATAGTGATGTATGTGCAAGGATGAGACGTACAGTGGAGGGGACCAAACAGTCAGGAAACCAGATGATATGAGTATGTGTGAGGAGGGAGTGAGAAATGATGCAAGAGAGAGAGAAAAAAAGAATGCAAAACAGAGGGGAAAAGAAAAGAGTGGGAATTCTATTTATCACAAATGACACCATACTGCAGGAGGTCTGTACATTTATGTTATAACATGAAGGGCAGCCAGTTGTTAGACAAAGAGGTTCCATGGAAATTAACACCCCTGCCTGCTTCACGGCTGAGATCTACTGACATATATGCAAATAAATTGTTGCTTGATTTTACTTGGACAGAAATGATGCTATTACAGCATGTGATGTCTGACAGCAAAGCAATGATTCGAGGTGAGGCGAATCCCTCTTCTAAAACTGTCATACTAAGTATCACAGCCCTGTAGTGCTAACCCACCCATTTCAGGCATTCAGTGTTCATGAAATATGTTAACAGAAGAATGAATAAAATATTAACTCAGCTATTTTGCAACAGTCTGTTCTCCTCCATCAGTACTGTTAGCTTCCAGCGATCAGTGGAAGCACTGAGTGCTGTGCTGCTGAGCTGCACTCAGTGAGTCAGGAAGAAATGACAGTGTGTGCCCTCTCTGATGACACAGGGGTTATATTGATTTGAATGGAAATCGCCTGCAATTTACTTTGTCACTGTGAACTCACCTGAAATCAGCTTTCTTTTCCTCCTGATACAGTAGGTTGCTGAGAGGTTCACCTTCCCTTCCATGAGTTTATTTTCACCATTCTTCCCTTAAAACCGCTGTGTGCAGGATTTTGAAACCTTTCTGATTTCTTCAAAAATACCTTACATTGGTGCAGTAGTGGAATGTAACTAAGTACATTTACTCAAGTGCTGCATTTGAGTACAATTTTAAGGTACTTGTACTTTATGTTACTCCACTGCACTTCAGAAAGAAATATTGTAGTTTTCACTCACAGCTATAGTTAGTAGTTACTTTACAGATACAGATTATTGATAATGAAAACTAGCCAGCAGTATATAAAATATTTTAAATCACCCCCTCCTTTACAAACTGCAACATAAAAGTGATGCTTACACATGAAATGGATGATTCTGTATAGTGAGTACTTTATTTTTTGTACTTTAAGTACATTTTTCTGCAAATACTTTTGTACTTCTACTCAAGTATGATTTCATATGCAGGATTTTTTTTTACTTATAACAGAGTATTTCTACACTGGTATTGGTATTTATACTTCAATAAAAGATCTGAGTACTTCTTCCACCACTGCATTGGTTCCATCTGGAGATAATATTAAAGTCACTGTGGCAAACAGCAATGCATGGACCTTGATCAAGGAAACTGCATAAAAAACACAAGATTGTCTGAAGCATAGTAAAAGAACCAACTTGAGTTCTTTGAAAGTTTTGAAATCATTCCAACTCTGACTTGAAGCGCACGCACACACACACCCGGACTTGGGCATGTTGTTAACTAGCTACACTTAATATCTGTGCTGTGTCAGTTCTGCTGGTGTCAAAGACTGCAAAACACTCCAGCAGTCACGTTGCCTGCATCATTACTGTGACAAATGTCAAAATGACAGTAAATGCATATACTATACTCTCTAAACACCCAAATCCAATCTGGTCACCTGTGAAGTAACAAACACAGCACATGCATACATCTCAAGGATCTGCCTGCTTTCTAAGAATAGCCTCAGACATTCTCCTCTCCAGAAAGCCATTTCACACATGCTAGCCGCACTGTATTATGGATGACATGCTCGGATGACAGAAATGGATGGCAGTGAGCCTTTTTTTAGTCACTGTGTCATCCTCTCCTTTCCTCGTAAAACATTAAGCTCCAAAGTATACAGTCAGCTATACGCCAGAGACAATCAGCACAGCAGGGGAGCCACAACAAAAGAAGAGACAGAGGCAACGTGATGGAGTGAGTCAAGAGTTACTGTAGAAAAAATATCTTGGAGGGATACATCAATCTTGTCTTTGCTTTGAGAATTTGAATGCAATGCAATGTTGGTTAAAAGAAGCGCTGAGATGAATCATGAAAGGCTCAGAACAAATTTGACTTTCTGATGTTCATTACTGATGTCCTTCAACACAAAATAATGGATAAATCTAAGTCCTACCGGAGTATTTCAATTTTTGCTAAGTAAAGGATTCATTTAAACTGGGTTTGCGCTGGAATTTTAACTAGAAGGTGACTGGGACAGTAATGCATACATCTGTCGGGTGTACACTCAAACAAAATCTTTCTGCTGCCTTGTTTAAATTCACTGACAAAAAAAGCTTACCAATAAAATGAATGAATATGCTGGTTACAGCAGAGTCTACAGCCACACTAGCAGCTGCAAGGCAGGATCGAGTCTTGAAGGACTGTTACACCCTTCGAGACGAGGATTAGTGAGCTAATGTGCTAGCATTTTTACTGCCACCACTGGCTGTGGGAACTATCATTTTTAATGTTATCTTATATAATTTTTTTCATCATCAACCAGTCTTTTCTGTGATAGTGGTAGAAATGATGAAGTAACATATGTAGGCTATCAAAGGAAACCTTTTTACAGTACATGTAGCCCAGCTTGCAAGAATGCTGCTGAAAAGTGGTTTACCTGCGCCTCTGTCACATGACCATCACCTTATAGGCTGTAGCAGTAGACCGAGGGTGTTTCTCAATGTAAAGGAAGGATCCTCAAACGGCTGAATTTCAAGGATACTACGTCATCGAGCCCCGCCGAAGGACTGCTCCAATGTCCAGGATCCTTCGAATTCTACCAAGGACCGAGTCCTTCGTTCAGAGAATTTTCAAGGAGGCATGTTGTGTCCACAATCCAATGCGCACGATGTGCACGAGCCTGTCCCCCGATTTGGAAACAAACAAAATATGCTAGTAAACTTTCAGTTATTTCACCTCAGCTGTCCACCAAAATCTGTTTCTGAGCAAATCTGAGGCGTCATTTCGTAAGGCGAGGGCACCGATGCATTTCCGATTCCTGGCCATGCTTGTCTGTTAAAACATGGCGCTGAACAAGAGCGAGGGGACGGCATCGCCGATGGTGAAATATGCGTTTAAATGTAATTATCTTCCTTGTAAATTTGTTGACAACGTAAATGTGTTCCATCAAAGTAAAGCGAAACGTGTTAATGCCACATTAATGGCACACTTCTCTTCTTTGAGTTTTAATGGAGGTTGGCAAACCAGCTTATAGGTGCATTACCGCCACCTACTGGACTGGAGTGTGGAGCAGTAGGTCGGCTTCACTCGCTAGGCTGTTCCATTTATGTGTTCACCGAATGCGAGGAAGGAGTCTTGCCTTACCTCTGTAGGACCCGACTTGGAAGGACCCGTCCTACCAAGGAAGCA
Source organism: Oplegnathus fasciatus (assembly GCA_003416845.1). NCBI lineage: Eukaryota > Metazoa > Chordata > Actinopteri > Centrarchiformes > Oplegnathidae > Oplegnathus > Oplegnathus fasciatus. Next base: position 318,246 of record NTHP01000253.1, read on the forward strand.
TCCTTGACATTGAGAAACACCCCGAGTCTCCCATGCCTAGTCTAACATGCTCACAATGGCAATGGTAACATGGTGATATTTAGCACGTATAATGTTCATCTTAGTTTAGCATGTTAGCATGCTAACAAAAACAAAGTCCAGGTGTGGTTGATGGGAATTCCATTGGTTTTCCAGGTATTTTGTCACAAGCCAGTATTGGACAACAATTTTGACCCGTTCTTGGGGTTAGAAGAACATTTAGGGGAATGTCAAAGTTTACCAAATTTCTTGGCAGTCTATTCAAAAGTGTTTGAGACATTTCACTCACAGGATCACCAAAGTCATTATGATGCATTGTGTGGGAACCACGGTCCATCCAATACTGATTAACTACCGAACCATAGACAGACCAACATTGCCATTTCTAGAGTCACATTATTAGCCTGTTTTTTGTTTTTTAAAGTTTCATCTGTCTGCCTTGTTATGTTGTCTCTAAAACCACATTAGCTGCACAAATATTTTTTTCCGTTTAGTCAGAGTCCAGGCACACGAAATGAACCTACTGGAATTCTTCACGTGATGCAGCAGATTGTCATTTTGTTTTGATGAACTGCCAAAGGAAGCCAATGTCTATCTCATCGCCTCAGCTTGTTAAATTAGAACATCTCTCCTTCCTCTGCTCTTTTTCTCTCCTCATGTCCACAAAAGGAATCTCAGCTCTCCCCGCTTCTCTTTGATCTCTGAATAACAGTGTGGGAGGAAGCTTGGCGATACTGCATATTTCTATACAGCCATTGGTGGAGTTAATATATTCTCTAAATCCTCCTAAATTCACCTAAATTGGCTCTCCTCTTTTTTAATGAACTTCACCATCTGGGAAGTGGCGTCGTATGAGAGCCTCTGGGGAAGCTGTTTGTTGCCACGAGAAACCTCAGATTGACCCCAGCTTGACCTGCGGGAGAGGTCACAGACAATATGGAGGCGGTAGATGTGGTCGAGGCCAGAATCGATAACCATAAAATTGCCTTCCACTCTGACATGCCCCAGGCGAGGATCATTTAACTCCTGTATCATGCATCTATCAATGTGTCTATGCGGTATCCTGCACACATGCCAGGGAGCTGTCTGGTTGTCAATATAAAAACATAAAAACATCACCACATTTACAGTAAAGTGCTTTAACTCATCAGACAAAAGTGCTGCAAAACGATAGCATGACCAGCCATTGATTCATCTCGGGGGTGATTCATATTTTGTATCTTTGTCTATAAATATCTTTTAGCCTCACAGCCCAGAACTGCTCATGATGATTCCTCATTTCTTTGCCCCATCACCTTAATTCACACCATTTATTCATATTCTGTTACAAAGCAGATTTCCCCCAAAGCAACCTTGTTAACAAGATCAGTCTCCTGTTGCTCTCCGGTTAAATTAATCCCTGACTGAGACATCGTCCAACTGCAAAATAGAAATGTTTTACTAAGTGTTGCCTTAAAACTTGAAACGTTGCTTTGATAGCAGTTGAATTTTGGTTTTAATGAGGTTACACAGTATGTAGGTGCTCAACAAAGTAGAGCAGCAGTGTCATCAGATCATTGTACACAATGGAGCTTTTCAGTCACTGTCATGCTGCCTTAGTATGATTCATTCATAATTCATAGACAAATTGATTTTGTTAAAGCTGCACTAATCAATGTTTTTATCTTAACAACTGATCAAATGAATGAAAAATGTGTAATTTGAACATTTGTTGTGTTTAAATGCTGCAGGAAATACTGGACACAGAATCTTTATCTTTTCATTTGTTACTGACAAGCGCCCTTTTTTGTTGTTTCACTTTGATATTTATTCTCCCAACTGCCGTTTAGACTTGACTGTGTCTGAATATTATCGTTTTTTAAGAGTGGAAAGCGCAGCTTTCTGGTCAGGTTTTTTCTTTTCTTTTTTATACCAGGGTTGCATCAGTTAAGTTGATTGTGTTTTCCAAGATGGAGCCACGGTCATTCCCACGAAAGCTGCTCATGGGGTGTATCTGTCGTATTATTTTGAGTCCTTGAGAATGGGCAGTGAATGGCACATGCATGCACAATACACGGACCCTGAAACTGAAGCAGTTAAATGGAATTCAGCCATTATTCATTCTATCATTTACCCCCGTGCTTTACCTTCTGTGACATGTCGAAATGTCTTGCGTGAAAAAGGTGCATGGTTGTGTTTGGGGAAAAAGTCTCTCTGGGCCCAAGTGTCATGTGACCTGCATTTTTGACTAAGGCAATACAGTGGCTCCCAGCTTCACTGTCCTTTTAGTTACAAACTTGCGATTTCAGGAACTCTTTAGGGCACTGCTTGCAGTTTTTTTAATGAATGATTGGTTAATTATACAACCACAGTTTGATGTGATTAGTGTGGAGCTTTTTTGGCCAATAAGGGCATCTTGTGGTATATTGTCATATCTGCTTTGACTGCACATCGCCTTGTGGCTGTAATTCTTGCTGAAGTAATCAAGGTAACATGGGCTGTTATTTATACAAAACCTATCAGCAACAAGCCATAAAGGGACCAACCCAGATATAATGTATGCTTCCTCCTTAGTCTGAAACATTATACTGGACCCTGGGGAAATATTCAAAAGGAAATGCTGTAGTTACAGTCTTTGCGTTTAAGTGTGTATTTTTGTGTGTATTTTTGCATGTATATGTGTGTGTGTGTGTGTGTGTGTGTGTGCACTGTGGGGGTGGTTCCTCTGGCGGATGACTAATGACTTTGTGTGTGTGAGGGTGAGGGGTTTGGCGGTATGCGTGCATGTGTGAGCCTTAGAGAAACAGCGATGGAGAGAGAATTCCCTTATTTGCTCAGACTTATTTACCAAGAGATGGATGTGCTCATGTATGTTAATGCACACTTGAACAAGTTTAAATTACCTGTTAAATCAGTCAGTTCACCTACACAGGCAGGTGAGGAGAAACAACAGTGGCAGACATGACGTGGTTTGTCTGAATGTGTTAACCTGTAGGCTTACATTCCACACCCAAACACCCTCAACTGGACTAATACCGCAGTGTACGACCCCCATCCATCCCTCCCTGTGGCACACAATACATTCAGATTTGTCAACGTCAAATATGTTATTCCAGCAGCAGTCAAAGAAAATTGCCAGCCTCCCACGGTACTTTATTAATGATTTACAAATCACGGTGGAGCAGAAAATAGGTACACACATGCCCCAGAGTGTGTTCAGGCCGTGGCATGTGTCATTTCTCAGCAGAGCTCTCTCACACAGATCGATTCCTAATGAAAAATGTGACAAGTCAACGGTGTAATTGTGTGTACAGTATGTACGAAAGTATAGCGCTGAATAAATATGTATTCAACAAACACATGCATTTGTTCATGTGATTGTACGTGAGTGGGTCTTTGTTTATACATGTGTGTGCGTGCAATGAAAAAGTTAGTGTTCAACCCTGTGATGTAGTGCAACAGCAGAAACTGCACAACATTTAGTGTGCCAAAGCCACAGAAAATACTTGTTTCTCATTGGCTGCCAGGTGTTAGTTAAAAGTGTATACTGGGACATGTCAAACATATTTTAACCACCATTGAAACTCATTGTTCAAGGTACATTAAACTGAAGGTAACCATAGCAACAGCTTTGTGCTATGTTATCAGATAATTCTCACTAGATCTAACCAGAACTAACTGACTACAAACAAACAAGCTGGATGTTGATTTGAACACACTTTCTGTTTTCGCCTGGGGTAAGTGGCCGTATGATATAAGCGCAATAATGCACAATGAGGTGTTGGAACGCCGCTCTTTGTCTCCACCTTGTCCGATATTTTGATGTATGAGGACACCACCACACGCTGTCATATCTCTTACATCATGTGTATGTGGCAAAATAGTTTTAGCCCAAATATGGTTATAGGCGCACTTCCTCACAAGTCGCCATAATGGTGATAATATCTCAATGTTGTGTTTACAGCTTGGCCCTGCTGCTGCCAAGGGGCCAAAAGATCAGTTAATGCATGTCCAAATTTCCGAATAAAAATCTGGTAAATACATGTTCAATACATTGTGTTCACAGATATGTCTTTAAGACATGACATGGTCATATAAGGTCAAGTTTTACGAGAGGTGTGTGAGATCTGCTGAGATTCATTCACGCAGTACTGAACATTAAGCTCTCAGCTTTCACTTGGGATATATGTCAAAAGGCATCATTTACAGTTGATGTTCAATAATCTACATGGTTCTTCAAATATGATTAAAAAAAAAGAAAAGACAAAGGCTGAACCTGATGAACCTCGCTTCAGCATTTACAGCCTCCAAAGGTCTACACTGCAAAATATAATCATTGTGTTAACTTGGTTATCACAGCCGTTAAAGAGGCGTCACCTATGGAGAGCAGAGGCCATGATGTCGCATCCGGGCTATCTTCTGCTCCACTAGCTTCTGAAACTCAATCTCTTATTCAGCTTTTCTTTCATTGGTCCTCCTGAAAAAATGAAGAGAAATCTGCATCCACTACAGCAGTTGCTATAAGAAACTGAAACCTTGAAACCGAATTGTGTTTGTTAAAGGCAGCTAAAAACATAAATACTGAACAAACGATATTAGATTTTCTTAAAACTTACCGTCCTTATCTAAATATGAAGTGAGCCACACAACATAGGCTACTGCTGAGGCTCTGTTCCAAAGCTAGATATCAAGGCATTAGAGCAGGTACATGTCAGTGGGATTTTGAATGAGGTTTCCTTCCTTCTGGAACTATATCTCCATATACAGTATACAACTGTTGAAATGGTTTATGGTCAAGAAACATAACCAATACAACTGTAGCTGGTTGTTAATGTAAAGCAGAGAGAGGCACTTATCCTTGAGATAATCTAGGTTGTCCTTCAAACTCACCCAGGATCAGTCCTTAGCTGCACACACAGTACCAGCTGTCTTGGCTACGTTTCTAAGCTGTTGCTTGTGATATTTGGCAGACAGTTGGTCACGCACACAAACATGCTGTTTGAGGTTTACAGATTGAAAAAAACATTTGGAGAAGCCTGTCTAGCCTCAACCATAGTATCTTTAAACACCTGTAACACTTACCTGCATTACTTACCATAATCTTTGTAGGCTGAATAGTTGTATGTAATAAATATTTTAAATATGTCATAAGATTTTGTTATTCTTTAGAATTGGGACTCCAACTAGAGACTTGGCAAACTTCAAAATCTGATCTTGGAGTTCTCGTCCAAGCATAAATGTTTTCCTCAGCTAGTTATTTAAAAATCATGTCACTGCTTATGTTGACACTTGGTTCAGTCAAGTCTACAGTTTCTATGCAACTGAACTCCCAAACATAGCTAAATGAAACACCCAGAAAACACCACCACGGTAGCCTGAAATACCCAGAGTGAAAGTGGCTGTTGGCTAGTTTATAATCACACGTTTTCAAACTGGCTGTTGGCTAATTTAGAATCACACATTTTCACAGTTATCTATCTCCTGCCACAGAATACCAGAACCAAAACATTCCCCCTAATCCACTAAAACCTCCCAAGCACTCATTATTCCACTGCTTTAAGCATTAATGTGGGTTTGGAGCCAAAATATTGAATGACTGATGATTTACTCAGTGAGTTTGGCCACTTTTTATGAAATAGTTAAATTGGATTTGGATTCATTTTTGTCTTTTTTTAAAGTAAATTTGGTAATTGTAAAATAATTCCATGACTTTGATATACCAACCAACAAACCCAAAACGTCCTGCTAGATCCCTGATAATCTGAAACTCTACGTTGTGCAGCAGTTGTGCAGAGTTTCAGTTTGGGGGGATTAGTTTGCACCATGAAAAGTGTGTCTGTGTGCGTAGTTAACAAGTATATTATATAAATCCATTTGTGTACTTACATGTCATGTCACTGGTATGTGCATATCTGTGCATTTTATATTTTATTTACTGAGTTTCATGGAATTATCATGTATGTACAAGTACTTCACAGTTTAATAGATGTGTAATCTTGCATTAATGAATTTTTCGGCCACAACATAACATCCATATTTTCACCCTATAGATTTCTCATGGTTTTGCGACTGGTTACACTGTAAAAATCACAGGTTTTTTCTGCTATATATGCTGCTGTGCTGCTAACTATTGTTACTAACTATCAATAATATTACTTACACAGTAATTGTAAAGGTTTTAGTACTGTAAACTGAAAAGCTAGGCAACCTTAAAGCTGCATTTATTGATTTTCCTTTGGCCGCTTGGTGGCAACAGGACAAGTTGAAAACATAGCAATGACATATTTTCACCTTATAAAGTTGTTACTGTTTACTATTTACTGCCTTTTGATGTACGAGGGTTAGGTGAGAGCAAATGTTCTTCGTGAATGAATCTCAGCAGATGTCGCGCACCTCTCACAAACTTGACAAGGTCGATAGTAGAGGAGGTTGTGGACTAGAAGACCAAAACAGTGAGGAAATATCTTGCTCTTTAGTTGCTAAATGCTCCTCAATATACATCAGCTAGTCACTAACTCTGCCTGTCTGCTGTCTGGTACTGGGCAGGTAGCGTACAGTAGATTCAGAGCTTTTTTGCTGAAAACAGCTGGCTGCTGAGACTGGAAATTATGAGATGATTGATGAGATTTAAGTTTGTGGGCCAAAAGATGCTAATGTGCTCTATAGGGCTGAGGGGTGATAATTCTCTGTAGATTTTTTTACTATGAGTGACCCCTTTCACATTACACATTGTCATTCGATCCATTGTTCATAAACAAATATTGAACAGTGCAGCTTTGACAATGAAGATAAAAAATGAAAAAGAGCATCACTTCTGTGTATTCCCTGCTGCAGTGTGTCTGAAATGATAAAAAATGTCCAAATTCTTTTTGTTAATCATATTTCATTTTGGTGGTAGCCTTATATAGCTATAAAAAAACACAGCCATCATTTTAAGTGACTCACTCCATTAATGTACTGTATTGTTAAGTGATACAGTGCCTTTTACTCTGAATTCCCAGGCCTGTGCTCTGTGAGTAATGATGGACTGTTGTCTGCTGTTTCCCTCTCGGGGGAAGCATCGTGGATAAACCTCTCACTGAACTCCATTAGTTGCAAAAGCTCTCTGCTTAGTGTCAGCTCAGTTATATATGGTGCAGATTTGTTTTATGTTTATACTTAATCGATGAGTGTAGTTTTATGTGACATCTCTTTTTATCAGACACTAGCCCGGCCTCTCAGGGAAATTAAACTTTGTGATTGTTTGGCTGATTGCTGTCAGTGGTGCACTGCTGTTTAAGCAGGAATGCTAAATGCCTTTTACAAGATTTTGTCAAGCTAGTTCTATACACTGTAAGAGGGACACGCAAACATAATGCCCCTTTGGCTGAAGTACCCCTCTGGGCCGAAGGAATAAATACATATGATCAGATTATTACATTTATTAATAGTACAACAATTGTTGGCTGCTGCTGCCCCTATTCTGATTATTATTACACCGAATGCCAAAAAGCATTTTCCCCATAGACCACCATTATAAAACAGATGTCTGTAAAAGTGTTGACAGCACCCCTCCAACTACAAAGTCAATTATTACTCTTTGTATTGTGAGTTTTTAATCCATGGAGTTTTTATATATACAAAACTT
>NTHP01000253.1:330651-346387 GCA_003416845.1 Oplegnathus fasciatus
GATGAATGAATTGGCTACACAGTGTTCACCAACTCCAGTAACTAAACAACTAACATTTTGAATTTGCTACAGCTCTGATTTGTGGCTCTGACAGTAAGTTTAATGTGCAGAATATTATAATATGGATTATTCAGGAGATTCCTGTGTTTCTATGTTAAAGACCAGAATATAATTAAAAGGAAACAATGAAATGTGAATTAACAGTGTGGAAAAATACATCTGGAACCTGCAGCTCCTACCATTTCACAACTGTACTGAGGACAGTACGAAGAGCTATTTGGCCACTTGGGAGCAGAAAAACAAGCTGTAACCACAACACTGACATATTATCACCTTAAAACGTTGATATGGCAAATATATTAGCAAACAGTTGCCTATTTATACACCCAGCAGACACAGAGCAACATTATCATTCATTTGGTGTTGTGTTTCTGGCCATGTAACAGATGCAAGTCCAATATTCACCCTCCTTTTTGCTGTTTTTGGTCTCAACTAAGGGAAGTATCTGGCTCTTTAGCTGCTAAATGATCCACTATGTTCACCAGATAGTCACTAACTTTGTCTGTCAGCTTGATGTTGGGCCGGTAGTGTACAGTAGGTTTATCAGAGCTTTTTCACTGAAATCAGTTGCTTGCTGCTGCTGGGAACAACGTTTATGAGAGCGGTGAGACTGAACCAAAACAGTAAAGTTGTGGACCGCAAAACCAAAACAATGAGCTGAAAGACGCTGAAATGCTACGGTGCTCTGTAGAGCTGAGGGGAAGTACAGAGTCGGATGATACATACATGTAATGATTTGATCAATTGTCAATGTAAAAATATTGATTAGTGCAGCTTTAAATTACGTTTTTAGGAATGCATTTATGTTACATTAGCTACAGCTAAGATTCAGTTGTCCACTTCTTCCCTATTTGTCAGAAAAGCATGTAATGTAACTAATCGTTTATCCACAAGGAATTTCTCTTTGCCATTTTTCATGTTTCTGCAAAAGAATGTTGTGGCAGGTTGAGTGGAGGAGGAGAGCTGTGAGGTGAAGTAATACTGCTTCTTCAGCATCCCTATTGATAAGAAACACATTCACATACTGTAGAGGCATCAGTTATTGCAGTGTGGGGGCGCAGTTTTGTTTTTAAAAAAAGGCAGTAACACTGAAAGCTGAGACCTTCATTCATTCTTATTACAAGGACAAATAATGGCATTTTAAAGTGACCTTGCATTCATAGCTGTCACTGTCTGCACTCGCTACCAGACGCATGCTCAAAGAATCTGTCTTCTGGCTTCTGACACAAGTCTTTTTTTCCCTCCTCACTTTTTCTCTCTGTCTCTCCTCTATTCATGTTCATTTTGCCTCCGTTCTCCTATAGCGATGTATTTTTGACATAACTGCACATGCAAACATAGTGTTCGCACATACAGTAGCTAAGCGTGCCCACATGCACCCACACACGCGAGCAGATGGCATGTGAGTGTGTGTTTGCATACTGTATGTGTATTTCTGTGAGATTATGCGTGGGTTACCATGGTGACACATCGTCCTCAGTCCACCCCAACAAAGCCCTGATGTTGAGACTCAGTATGACACTTAAATGAAAGAAATAGTTCGCTCGTAATGAAAATGGAGCAAAAGGGGGAAAAATGATAGCTGTTTTCTGGGGAAATGACCCCCCCCCCAAAAAAAGAAAAACCCACCAAAATAGACTTTATTAATCCTGATTTTTAGCAGGTAATCTATCACCTGTGAAGGATCAGGGTGTGAAAGTAATTTTCTCTAACCTGGTGTTTGTCAAAGTAGAGATCAAAGGGGCTACAGGAGGGTGAAGTTAAGCAGGCTGTTTATGGCTTTAAAGAGAAGCCGCTTTCTGCAAGTCAGAGCTTAACGCTCCCAGTCTGCACGCTGACAGCTCTTGTCACTGTGGATCTCAGTGAAAAGCTGTGCATTTGTAAACAGCAGGTTAAACTAAGGCTGATAAAAGTACCCGTACAAAGTATCTACGAGTGCAACAGCATCAGAAAAACGCACATTACAGGAATAATGAGGTAAAGTACTGCAGTGTGGGAGGTGGTGGTTATATATAAAGTAGCTCTATCAATTTGTTTGATGATATTAATAAGTGCTGATATTAATTGACTACAGGCCCAGGGCCCTTGGACCAGAGCCTCGGTATGAAGTGTCTGTTAACACTTCTTGTTGGAAAGTGAATCAAACAACCACAAAGAGACACAAAATAACTGTAAACCCTTTGTGTCTCTTTCAGTCTGGGTGACTTCCTCCTATGTAGGAGGGGTGGGAGGCCTTTTACAGTCAGGTAGGGCAAAATTGTTTGTCAGTACCCTGGGTAAGGTACTGTACGGTTAGGTTTAGGCACAAATCGGCAAAATAATTTAAACTCAGGGTCTGTTATGGTTACGCCATAACCCCAGTGTTTGTCCTCATGTTTCTCAGTGTTCTCCACCCTCTTGTCTCCTGTATTACCCCCGTGCGTTTGTGTCTGCCTCTCTGTGTTGTCTGTGTGGACGTGGCTCGTCTTCCCGGCCCTGGAGCTCCATTGGCTGGCATACCTGGACCCAATCACCCCATCAAGCTCTGCGGTATTTCAACCCCGACTCTCCTTCCAGTCTTCGCCAGATTGTTCTGTCACCTAGTGTGGTACTTGCTCTCAGGCCAACTAGCTCTAAATCGTACTAACTTGTTCTCTGTCTCACGCTCTAGAGTTCCTGTGCCAGCCAACCAGCCCTCCACGACTGCCATCCTCCAGCCAGCTTGCCTGCTCGTTCCCTCCGCCATTCCTGCCTCTTGTGCCCTGGAAAAAACCAAGCCACCGCCACCAGCCCTCAACCCGTTTCCACGCCATCAGCCCCCACAGTCCTGTCTTGTGGTTTTAATAAACCAGTTAAACTTTCAGTCAGTGTCCTGCATTTTGGGTCCACTGTTAAATCACCACTTAACAGGGTCAACTCACAACTTACTTTTTTTTCCTGAGCTTTCCCCACTTCTCATGGTCATGGTCTAATACGACAAATCAGACTTGCTTAGGTTAATAAATTATTGTATGAAACAGTAAACTTTGTCAGCCCGTTCCACCTTAAGTACCTGACAGACACAAGTCATAATTCACATGGTCATTAGGTGTCCTTGTCAAGTAAACATAAATATTTAGGTCATATTTAGCATTTGAACAAATTACTAGAGTTGTGAGGACAATTAGATGTCTTGTGATATCTAGACACGTGGATAGTTTCTAAGGAACTAGTTTGCACAACGTGTCGTCCATGAATGTCTTAAAGCACATCCCACTGCCTCCCTGATCTTCGCCTCCCCGATCTCTCTCCAAGAATTTTATGTCTTTTGCATATTTGTTGTTTCGACACAATGAATCGTAAAACTTGGGATAATGGCAACACACTTTTGGACAGGGAGAGAAGTTCAAACCCAGGCTACTTTAATTAAACACCTTTGCACACCTGGCCAATCGCTGTTTAAAGTGGACCTAACTGGCAGATTGTCTGTTTTGAGAAGCACTTTATTTGAAGCATGAGGCCCTTACTTGATGCATTTCAAGTAGGCAGGAGCTCCGATGAAAACTGTTCACAGCTGGTCTGAGAAACACTGTTTTGGTAAAGGCAAGCTGCTTTTGAGATTTTCAGGTACGGTTTTTCAAGGCTTTGAGCACCACAGATGAAATTCAATTTACCTCCATTGTATTGGTGTGGTGACACATATACAAAGGCAGAGCTTCAGAGGCAGATTTCTTAAAATGTGCATGAATAAAACACCTCGAAAGTAAGTGAGAAAATGTGTTTTTTGTGTGAAATGATCCTTTAATATGTCCCTAAACTGTAATTTCTTCTTGATTGATACTGTCAATTTAAAAAACAAACATGAAGTATCACAGTTCCTTCTGTAGCAGGCATTCAGCAAATCTTGGTAGGTGCAATTACACAAACCAGGGATGCTTTGTCAGTATGTTTCCCATAGCCTATTATCTCTCACACAGCATGTTGATAAAACGACGTTTTGATACTGTTGTGGAGCAGTTTGACAAATCACACGAGGTTAGCAGTGTGGCTGAGATATTGCTACCACAGAGAAGCAATATCTTTAATAATATTTATTTGCAAGTCAAATCATCTTAATGGCTTTTGTTCATTTATTTATCTGTGCTTTATATATGGCAGGGTGACTTCTCTGATGTATTAGCCAGCGCTGAGTGGGCACCTCAGATCCATTACCCATCTACTAATGCAGGTCTTTCTCTTTTTATGCAGCCATTTATCTCAGCCTTCTTCTTCCACAATATAACTCAACAGCATCCACCGCACAACTGATGCCAGCTTAGATGAGGAAAAGAGTGCGTGCAGCAGCTAATTTGAAACAGGAACAGAGGGATGGGCAGATTATGAGGAACGGGGTCCCGTTTCAACAACTTTGCAACGAGCAAGCTGCGATTTGCAACATCGGATCATTTCCTCTCCTGTTAATTTTGTGTTTCACTAATCAAACAAATGGCATTCTGGCAACCCACGCAGGAGTGTGTGAGCCCTGTAACACTCACAGTGTATCTATAATTTGTGAAACGGGATGCTGCCACCGATTGTGATCTGAGTGTAGACAGTGCTTGCAAAATACCTGATAATGCTTTGATAATTATAATTGATTAAGATAATATACATTATTCTGAAATGGGCCATTCTGCATAATGAGTACTTTTACTTTTGGTACTTTAATTATATTTTGTGCTAATTAGTTCTTTTACTTAAGTAAGATTTTGAATGCAGGACATTCACTTGTAAAAGAGTATTTCTACACTATAGTACTGGTAACTGAGCACTTTTTCCACCACTGTTTGTATCTGCTGAATGTGTGTAAATAAGCAGCTGTTTGCTAACACATGCACTTTATCAACTTAAAAGGTGATGATATCAGTGTTCACAACTTATTTTCACTGCTAAATTTTTCACGCTAAAATCTGTTTTTGCAGGTTCAAATAAAGAACCCTATCACCAGATCACACTGTTCTTAATAATGATAATGACAATAATAATAATAATAATCTTTATTTATACAACTTTATTAAAACAAAGTTATTAAAAACAACAACCAAGTAAAAGCATGAGTAACTACTGTATAGCTGACCTGAGATCCTCAGGAAAGTTTTGGGGCCCTGACGGCAAAGGTATGGTCAAGTTTCTATGAAGGTACAGCCAGCAAACAGTCACTGAGGACCTCAGGTTACAGGTTCATATGGGATCAAGAGGTCACTATAAGAGAGAGCATGACCATGAAAGGCTTTATGAGTTAACAATAAATAGTAAGAATATTTGGGAGCTTATGGAGGGCAGCTCAATAGGAGTAATGTGTTCTTATTTCCTGGATCAGGTTAAGAACTATGCAGTTTGTACCAGCTGTTAAGGGTGTATGCTAGTGCTACTGTTTTATTTCCCATCATGGAGGTCTAAATGCTGTTTTAAAAGTTTTCTTTAACCGTTCACATTTTTCTCACTTCTCACATGTTGCTAAACACCCCTAAATTCACATAAAAAATACCATGGACACGACCTCAGCGCCCTCAGTGGTATGGGGTCCTGATGAGACAGAAAGAAGAAAATGAGATCTATAGAAAGTGGCTGAGGGCAGCTGATTGCTCTTGTGGTGAAAGACAGAGGTTAGATCACCCTGCCTAGCATGTGGCTTTGATTGGCAGCTGTCTGCGTGCCCAGCGCCTCTCTAAACTGCACAGGGTGGGATTTTAGAAACACTGAATACTCTTCTCATTGCACGCACTGATCATGAATGCTCTCAGTCAGAAATAGATCATACAATAAGCCTCACACTCTAATTTTTCATATTTCTCAACTGGAAGATTGCAGTCACAGCTGACTGCACCTGTTCCCCTGAAACAGATACGTGCAAAGCTGAAAAGCCGATACGCTGCACTGATTCCCTATTAAAGATCCCTCAGAGCATTCAACATATCGACACCATCTTTCTCCACGTTCAATCATGCAGCGAGCTTTCATTTCACATCCACAAAGAAACAGTGAATCACAGCTAATTTCAAATATTCCAACAACATATTAATCAGCACAGTTAGATGCATTTGGCATGCAAGTTGGATATTTCCAATTATTTTTCACTCAGTGTTTCAGTTATTATTGCCACCACATAAAGGCAGTGATTAATGAGTCTGACTGGAGCTTTTGAATATACTTTTTTATCATCATGCTTGGAATAATAGACTACATGCCACGGTATTACTGTCAGTCTCTCACAAAAACTTGTAATAGTTATCCATCACAGCTGCTCCGAAGCTCTGATTAAATCATCTTTTTATGAGCTTACAGATAAAACATGAATATTTCAGCTTTCTTACAGAGGGAATTTATTTTTTATTTATTTATTCATAACAAATAAATCACTATTAATGTATGAGCTCATTGCTCATGATGTTGTACATAATTAACTTTACGCTTTTCTTTTTGTCACCAAACCACATTAACACAAAATTAAGAATGGGGAAATGAAATGCATTTATTAGAAAATACATAAAAGAGTGAAATATTAAAGGTTTTTTTTCACAACTGGGGACATTTTTTTTTGTAGCTTTGGCCATCATTTCTATTCATTATGACAACACTGTACTGCACAAGTTCAATTCTGAGATCTGGGAACACGACAATGTCGCTCATACAAAGTCAGAATGGGAAAGAAACGAGCTGTCACATGATCAGACAGGTTGTAAATAAGTTTAACATCACCTTTTTCCTGTCTAATCGTCTGCGGGGTGGGGAGTGTATATCTTGAGTCTGTCTGTTAAACTTGAAGCTACAGCTGGGAGACGATTAGCTTAGCTTAGCATAAAGACTACAAGCAGGGGGAAACAGCTAGCCTGGCTCTGTAAGTGTAACAACAGTAATTAGGGAGTTTTAGAAGTGCTGGAAGATGATTGGGTTTTTTTTCTGGGACTGAGTCAGGCTGGCTGTGTCCCCCTGCTTCAACTCATTATGCTAATCTAACATATTGTCTGCTGGCCCTAGCTCTATAATTAACAGGTATGAGAGTGGCATCAATCTTCTCATCTGACTCTCAGCAAGACAGCAAATTATTAAGTATTTTCAAAAACGTCAAAGGCTGCTAATCCAGTCTTGATGCTGCCACATTCACAGATCCTAGAAATCAACTCTGATGGGAAGGATGGCCAAAACTAGAAAAATAAGAACCACTTTGCAATAAACTGCAATTGTCCTTTAATATCTTTGTAATGATTTACTTTCTCCTTTGCATAATATACTTCGCGTTACATGAACTCTAATCCTGAAAGTGGTCATATACTCCTACTTGTGATGACTACAAAAGGAATAATTTTAACTTTTTTGTTTATAATCTCTGCTTTTAATAACAGTGACATCAAATAAATAAATTAAAACGACATGTATTCCTTCAAAAAGAAGGGAAAAAAAGGCAACTCTCCCTTTTGGCAGTGTGTGTTTCTGTCCCAGTGATTTGTGGGCAACTTCAAAAGAGTGGATCAATGTTTCTCTCAGTGACAGACTTCTCTTCTCCTCTGCTGCACCTCAGAGGATTTTTTGCTAAATGAATTGAATCACATTGGCAGGATGGTGACTATTTGGCCACAGATGTCCTCGTGCTGTGCGGTAAGATAAAACTCCATTTAATTATGTGGCCCAGAGCCTTTGTTTTCCTCGCCACAGTGATGAGATCCTTCTTGACTTCAGCATAGGCGGCAGAAAACTGAGCAATGACAGGAAACGTGGTTATTCTGTCCTCGAGAAGACATCGAACTGATCCTGATGTTGTTGGGTGTGTGTGTGTGTGTGAAGCCAGTGATCCAACGACAAATGAAAAAATTACAGGTCAGTTTCCTTTGGGGGGTAAGGAGCATGCATTAAGTCCAGTATCTTGTGGTTTATAAAAGATGAGCACTTTGTTGCAGCCTCTCGAGTATGAACATTAATCCTCTACATGTAATGACCTTTTAATGTGTGGGGGACAGCCCGTAGGTAACACTTACCGGTTGTAATATGGCGTGATGAGCCCACAAGTAATTACAATAATTCCTGATGGTCATTAGCAGAAAGGTAAAGAGTCTTCCTTGGAGAGGTCACTCCCTACAGTTAACATGAAGAGTAAGGACACTTGCTGGTGGATCCTATTATAGCATTTGACAAACACAACATGGTTTTTGTCGATTTTAGTAAAAAATATTGCATTCATGTGTTTGGTCTGACCTTACTGTATTTAAAATGCCACTGATTCTATTATTTGGTATCTTGAATGCTTTGACAAATGATATCGACAGTAATAATCCACATCTAGTGATACAGTTCAAGTCTAAACATTCAAGGATAAAACACACCACACCACACACTAACTGCTGCACGTTGCTACCTGTAGCACACCCTGGATACACAGTACAGGCATGGTTAGTGGGATGTGCAGATCTAAGGAGCGAATGTGGTAAAATGTCTGCTTTTCTAGAATGTGGGTGTCCCTCAACACTGGGAAGTAGAAGAAGAAACGGCGTATCCAACACCGCACAGTGTAACGATGTCTGTGTAGCGGTGCACCAAATGATGTCAGACAGGCCCGGTGTGGTGCTACATATTTAATAGAGGTTTTCTGCAAAAGTGTAAAAATAGAAGTTAAGGTTGTCCAATTTAACAACATAAACAATAACAAAATATCACAAATCCACAGAAATAAAACATTACACCTCCTCTCACATTCACTTGTTAGTGTCTCTTCCATCTTAATACAAATGACCTTAGCTCAATATAACTCCATATATCCTCAATATAACACCATATAGTCATCAAAGTTACGCCCTAGGCGGCCACCTGTGTTGCCTATAGCAAGCCCCCCCCTCCGGGGTTGGAGTCTGGTAGAACTTTCAAGACCACATGAAATAATGTACGTCAGCTTTTCTGAGTAAAAAAAAGAGTGGCTATAGCTAGCATGGTCAGCTAGATGGGACTGGCCCACCCACTCAGCAACATTGCCATATGAGCAGCAGGGAGAGCAGCAGGCAGCACAGTTAGAGGGACTGTTATTAGTGTTGACAATCAAAATGATTGATATCATCGGTTGACTATTACATAAGTTGTACTTGTGTGTGTTGTGATTTTGGACAGTGTGCTGTGCAGTGTTACATCAGTCATGTTTTTAAATGCAGCAGTAAAACAGGCCTGTATTTTAAACTTTGGCCTGTTGAGAAACACATGAAATTCTGGTTCCTTTTTCATTCATATTTTTGCATATAGCTGAAACCTTTGACTCCAGACAACACGTGTGTTCATGGTAGGTATGGAAACCATTCTGAAACTCCAAACTTCGTCAAATCATTTTAAATGAACATTTTTCCTCTCTAAGACTTTGTATTAATGTGTTGCAAGTATGCAAGTTTGTCCACAGATGAAGAGAAACCTGCTATGGTAGCATATCTACCATAAGGAGGGTCATTTTGTTTACGTACTGTGTGTGCAGGAGGCCGGCATGATCAATACAGTAATCTAGATCCAAAACAAATCCAAAGGATATTATTGGATTTACAAGCAGTGCTGTGACAGCCAAACTGCAATATCATGACATTTTCACTAAGAAAATAAGAAGACAACTAATAGAGAATCCAACAGAGATGGATGAGCGCTGGAACTGCTGAGCTCCGGCATTCATGAGGAGACATCCTCCGCTCTGTTCCAACGATGAAATCAGAGTCGAGAAGATAAATGAGGGAGAAAGTGCCATGGGAGAATCTGCCATTGATCCAACAGAGAAACAAATCTGTCTTCCTTTCTGTCTGCAGGGATCAGAATAATACAGTACGGATCACCTGCGGCTGACTGTCTGTTATTCTGTCTAGTTTCTCTAAACCTGCTGCCTTTTCATTTGTTCACATCTTGTCTTATCTGTGCCAGGCCGTAGGCATGTACTCAGATTTGATGGTGATGAAAAACATAATGTTGTTTTGGTCTCATTTATTCTTTGACTGTCTTATTATTTTATAATTTTGATCAATGCATTTTTGTCTTACAGTAATGGCTTTGTTTTATTTTTCAGTCAGCATTATTATAAGTCAAACTTAGTTTTATAAGTTATAATACTTATTATACCAAGATCCATTTTTGATAATATTTATTTTATTCCATTTTTAGCTGACATTTTTTCAGCACTAGGCATTCAGTGTATTTGCATTCTATGACAATATAGACTGTATATACTAGTTTACATTGTTAGGCTGGAATTATGGTTCTCAGAGCGTACGTCTCTCCAAAGGCTCGCAGAGAAGCACATACATATCCCAAAGCCGAATGGTAAATCTATCTCCTCTCATGAGGTGCGTTCAAAAAGAGAAAACACATGAACATTGTACCATACAAATATAAAATATATGTCCCAGCATTTACTGCTGGAAGCCTTTCTTGTTCAGGTTATACATTTTGTACCTTCATTAGAAGACAAAAGTCGGTGAATTCACACATTTCAAGTAATGTGATGCAATGTGAAGCCTGTTAGCGCACAGCTTGTTTGCATGTTTGCTACCCCCAGTGGTTGGTACATGCAGAAGTGTGGACTCGTGGCACATGATAACCCTGCATCCAAGAAATGATACTACGAAATTGTTTTCCCAATTACGCTGTGCTGACAAGCGTAATTGTAATTGTTGTGCAAACAAAACATAATTCATGTACCGATATGCTCCAGAGTCACAAGGAAGTGGTCGGGGTGGATGGCAGCTGTACAAGGTGCAGGACTGTGACACCTGTCTGACTGTCTGTGTTTGGGTTTAGGCAACAAAATCACTGTGATCCAGGTTAGTTTGCCTAAAACAGAACAGAACTATAAAAAATGATATGGTAGGCTTTTATGAGTGGATATTGTAAAGCGAAAACCACTTATAGTGATCATGGTTACAGTGATCATCTGCTTATATGGATCAAAAAGCTTGGGACAGAATCACTCCTGTACGAATGCTGTTTAAATAATTCACTTACAGTAATCAAGTAGTCCACTTACAGTGTTCATTTTGGGTCTATATTTCCATATGGAAAAAAAATTAGAACTACGGTAATTCTATTTTTTTACTTTACTCCCATGAAACTTTGCCTCGCCGTAACCCATCTGCTTAGCTGGCTACCTGAGGCTGGTGCGGCGTGCACACTGAAATCATGACGGGAAAAAGAAAGTCGTTTTCTTTCAATGAAAAACGTAGTCTCCTGGAAGCTTACGACAAACGGCCAAAAACGAGCCAACGAGATGCAGCAGTGAAACTTGGTGTTCCTCTGGCTACCTTGTGTAGTCCACTCAAACAGCGAGAAATGTCAATTAGATGGTAATGTGCATGAGAAATAAAGAAAAAGAAAAAAAAAATCGTCAACTTTGACTTAAACCTTGACATTATATTCTTTAAGCCCATTTAGAAGTAACAAATGCAGATTTTTTCAGTAAAACTACTGGTGCAGGAGGCGGACAAGATCCCATCATAACAGGTATTGTGAGCGACAAAGTGGGGGAATGCGCAGTGCTATATATACAGCAGGGATATTAAAGGACAACAATTTAATTCCTATCATTTGCGAGGCCTAAGCAGTAGAGATAAGATAGGGAGATGAAGGGAGAGAGACGAACAGAGGATGAAGAGAGGGAAAGCAAACAGCACAAGATGATTGATGGTACTGATAAAGGGAGAAGAGTGTATGCAGGCCTTACTTTCATTAAAGTTGCAATTGATTTTCCTGAAGCTAAGAGTTGGCTCATGTTAGCAGAAACAACATACAGTACACTGCGTGGATAACTCAGAGGGTTAAGCCATGCATTTAAATAGCTCTCATTAAGCGTGCATGCGGATGAGATCGTTTGCCACATGTGTATCTTGGGACATGTAATGATTGAATTTTGATGTGCTTGTTTACTTCATGCGAGAACTCACAGGTGTGTGTTCTCTAAATCAACAGTCGAAGCCTATATCCTTGAAATATTTAGTCTGTAATTGAAGGAAGTAATTTCTCTCAAAGACATAATTCTGCCACATTTTGATTACACAGTCTGTATAAAGCTTTGCATTCACATCACACGTCTCCTTGTAACCACATCGGGCACATTCATTCATTCAAAGTAGCAGAATATCTGTATGTGGACGACATCAGGACAACAGAAGGAGATTGGAAAAGGCTGGTGTGCTGAGAGTGTGAGATGATGTAGTGTGAAAGCTAAAAATGATTAGCGTAATATGGTAAATTTGATTATTATTTGCACCCTGTTGTCTAACACTCTTGAGTTAAAAGAATGCATTAGCTGCAGGGCACATGTTGGTTAGTTAATTAGCCAGCAGATTAGCCTGACTGTTACGTACGAAATGTATTAGGTAACATGTCAACACTTGCCCCTATGCACTTGATATTTGTTTTGAAAACATGCTAAAGTATGACTACTGTGCAAAAGAAGACTAATGTACCCTTAATATATCCCATTATGTCAATCCATCCATCCATCCAGTCCTCCAGCTGATCCTGGGGAATCCTAAGGTGTGGGTAGCCAGTTGGATGTGCCAAGAATACCTCCACATGGCATCCAGTAGGTGTCCTGATCCAATGCCTAGATCACCTCAACTTACTTCCGGGAGTTTTATCCTGTGGTCCCTCTGGGCATCTGAGCTCCTACCTGGGCTCTGAAGGTAAGCCTGGACACCTTGCAAAGAAAGGTCACTTCAGCCACTTCTGCAATCCCATTTGTTCGGTCACTACTCATAGCTCGGGAACATTGGTCTGAATCTCCTTTCCAGATCCCTGTCATAGGCTTTTTCATGGCAGTACAGCACCTTGATATAATTAGAGTGCATCCTCTCACCTGTACAGGTGAGTGCAATTATAACTGGTTGTAGGTATTGCTCAGCCTCCTGCACTATCTAGTCAGCACTGTGTGTCAGAAGCTGGGATCCAGTCTGTAGCTGGCCCTGCATTCATCTATCCCCCCCTCCACACCTTGAGCGTTTGTTTGGGCTGAGCCTGGCGGGATCCTCTGGGTGTTGCTCCAGCTTCCAGGCATTCACCTGTGAGCTCCCTCCCCAAGCCAGGCTTCAGGAGGGAGCACAGGTTTCCCTTTTTCAGGCGAGGAGACTTCCTTCCCTTTGAAGCTGATTCATAGGGGGGGTTTTGGCTCCCACTTAGGGGCAACACCGGCGGCATATGATGCACATCAAAACACCTGCTCGCATTGAAGCATCTTGATGCACCAACTCATTGGGATATGCTACCGACTTATTTCCCTCCTGAAAAGGAAATGATATCACTTTTGCCACCCAGTTGCAGTGCCTCTGACTACTTCTACTGTCCGCATGGTGCGTCAGGTGTATTTGACTTATATGGACATAGTTATTGAGAGACATGATCTCTATGGGCTGTTTCCACATCATTTAACAGTATGTTGGCAAATTTCCCTAAAAATTTTCATCAGCCAAATCACCCTCCAGTGCTTTGTTGGCTCCAAGCTTTTGTTCTTTTGTGTTGGAGTTGTGCTTTCTTAGGTTTTACTTGAAACACATCAAGGAGGACACAGAAAGTATGCAAATTGAGGAAAGGCCGCTGTTGCCATTTGTCTTCCTCTCTTGCAGCACGAACACGTCCACGCTCTCTTCCTCACTCACTGTCTTTCTTTGTCTCTCCCTTGTTTTCTCCCGTCTCTTGGTACACAGGGAAGCGTGCGTGTTAATATCAGCAGCTAGCCGAGAGGAATTCATTTATCTGGCTTCCCTCTGCTTTGCATCTGAGCAGACACACATCCACTGGTGCAGCCAATAAAGCAATTGGTTCTGCTGCAGCCTGAGGACAACAGGCAGAGGTATATCTGCCTCTAACAGACGGCTGAACTGAGACTACAGTCCATTAACAGTAGAAACTCACACTGACAACTCACACCACATTATATTTTGTAGTCGAACCTCATTCATCCAAACCTCAAACTTCAAAGCCTCATGTAATTTATGCTAAAGAACCTGAGAGTAGGTTTGGATGCAATTTATTCAAACTTCCAACAATGATCATGTTTTGCCAATTAGAAGTATTACAAAGTTAATTGTGTCCCACTAACAGTAAAAACCTCATACAACCAAACTTCAAACTTACAAACCCAATAAACCTGCAAAACTAATGACATTCCCACCTGTGTAACATGAGCATGTTAGCATCGTCATTTAGCATGCTGACATTAGCATTTAGCTCAAAGAATTGCTGTGCCTAAGTACAGCCTCCCAGAGCCGCTAGCATGGCCGTAGATTGTAGGACCACTGTTGCACACTTGACCTAAACCCATGTGGGTAGACACTGGTGCTATCCTAGTAACCATCATTTCTGTCCTCCATGTAAAAATAACTGCACATATCAATGTATAAAAACAACTTATTAAAAAAAGTATACTGCTTATAGTATGTGCATATGCAGCCAACAACACCCCTGCCTACCATTTTCTCCGTCCGTCACTCTAGCATCAGTAAGAATTTAAGAACAGTCAAGTTGCCTCAGGTTCTGCCCATCTGCTCACACTATACTATATTTCATACAGGCTTTGCTCTCAAAAGGAGCTCTCTGTGTCTCCACACACTGAAATTTTAATGTAACTTCTCATCCAATCAGGATGAGCCTCAGGGCTTGGCATACCCTCACCCCTGTGCACAAGGCCCAAGAGATATCACAAAGCTCCTAGGCTCCTACTGTTTTCCATCCCTTCAGTCGGATGCTTTTTGATAAACACTTGTGCTTTTTGAATATCTTCAACTTAAAATTCAGGTGAAAGGAATAGTGTATTTTAGTGTAAGAGCAGCTGTTCAGTGTCTGTGGAGGCTTTTGCATGCCAGTTCTGAGAAGAAAATGTCCCACAGTGGAGCATGCAGTGCATCGGTAACCTGAGATTACATATTGTTTATGGGATGTGTCTCTATCACAGCTGCATTTCTACAACCAAAAAAAGCGCCTGAACAGAGAACATGCCACTTATCACCGAAACCACCTCCCTGAAAACCTGCTCATCCAAGTACATAAAGTGCTTATTGATATTCATCATGCTTTGTGTCATTGTGTTTCATGAAATGTTTGGTCAGGTAGTGCATCCATCTGATGTTGTCATTCACCATATTTATGTGATTCATATCCAGGCGGGAGGCTGCGGTGCAGACCTGTATGATGTTCACAGTGGACTATTTATGGGATTTATGGGATTTATGTAGAGTAATACTGAAACAAAATGAGATGGTAAACGATGAGCATGTGGCTGCCATGGATTTACACTCTGTAGGTGATGATGAGGGAGGGAAGGAAAGAAAAAAGTCACTGCAACTTCACTGCAGACCTATGTTGTGTTTTGCTGAGGCAAATAAAACAACACAGGACCATGCTGCGCCTGTGGTCATTTTACTGCCGATCTGGTGAAGATATCCATAAAGCACAAAACTGAGCCAAAATGTTTTAGGTAGTAAACACAACCTCAAATTTGTGGAATTTGTGTAACATTTGAGCCTAAGCTAAGCAAACTTAATTCACTAATTATGGGCACAGACAAGAGTCTGGAACATAACCATGTTTAATAATTTTATTTATACAATTGCAATAAATGCAATAAAAATAAGCAACTACTCAGTTTTAATATTTGTAATGTATGTTTCCATGTATCGTATATATCAGAATATCAGCTATTCCTCTGATAGCAGTTGATTACTGAACTTACAATTCA
>NTHP01000253.1:350034-389490 GCA_003416845.1 Oplegnathus fasciatus
ACCTGGAAATAAAAGCTGAAATGTTGATCTCTTGTCTCATATTCATCTTTTGATGTCAAACCCAAATGTTTTCAGTCTACAGCAAAAATACAGGGATTGGCCTCACTGTTCCAATACTTTTGGAGGGGAGTGTATATATTGATTTGCTCTACTGTAGAACATTCAGGGAAGCAGTGCTGTATCTGTAGTGGCATTACAGACAGAGCAGGATAAAAGTATGAAGAGTTCTACAGTGGCTACACTTGTAAAAGTTCAAGGGAAGTTGGAGATAGGAGTCAGTAGCAAATTATTAACCTAATTTGCCTTTTTCCCCTCACAAAAATTCCAATTCACAGCGGCTCATAAAACCGAATCTTGCACTGTATCTATCATACTTGAACAGACGAGATTGTAAATCTCCAGGAAGTAAATCTTGCCTGGTTTCTGGCCTTCATTATCAGCAAATTAATTTTTTTTTACACTCTCCCCACCCTTAACTGTGCCTCATAAAAGGACACAGTTTAAAGAAAAGGTGGGGGTTTACCAGATGAAGGATGGCAGAGGGGTGCTTATACTTCTTTTTACAGAGCTCCCCCTGGGACTTTTTCATGTTTTTCTACAACATTTAGTGTCATTAGGTTTTCTGACGCTGATCAACACAGAAATACATGAATGTAGAATCCAAATGCAATTGCAGAAAAATGTTCTAAAGAACAATCTGGGCACGGCAGTTTCTCCTTGCAACTGCTCATGCTCTATGAACTTGTATGGAGGGCATGAGCAGCAAGTCCTGCCACAAATGGGATGGGACTGACGGGATTTAGGTCTGGAGTCTGACTTGGCCAGTTAAGAACATTGACATTTGTTGTTTTGAAGCCCTTTCTGTAACTTTGTCTTTACATTTGGGTTTGCAGATCTGCAGAAGTTTGAGAGGGATATTTGCTATATTGTGCAAAAGTAAATCCCAAAACCACATTACAGGAATACTTTTATCATTCGGAACAGCATAGAATGTGACATTCATGTCCCCATTACAATATCTATCTATCTTAAGAAAATGTGGACCATCTGGAATGGTGAGACAGCTGAGAGGAAGCTTACTTACTGTACGTACTAAATTATGAAATCAATGCTAGGGTGATAATAGTAGTGTGGACTGGAGATAACATTAATAGTATACTGTATATCTGCTGTATAAAGAAAATGGTCATTTCTGTATTTGTACTTCAGTCTTCCTGAAATATGATTCAAATCTCCTGAAACCAGATCTGTCATCTTGAGATCTGTTATGGCATCCAGTGAAATGAAACGCGATACCACAATAAAACATGGAGTGTGGTCCTGCTTGCACACAGACTTACATACTACACTCTCACACATTTAATCATGCACATTGTCTCCCACTCCATTTTTTCTTTACACACACACACACACACACACACACAGGCATCACTTAGTTATGTACAGTATCCCTGTGTTCTGCTCTGCGTGCCTCTCAGGCAGAAGTACCTCTCATAAAGTACTCCTGAGCTACAAGCCCTTAAACGGACGCAGGCTCTGATTTCCCCTCATCAAAGGGGGAGTTAAGTGAGACGGAATACTTTCAAGTGAAGACACTTTGAGAATTAATTTGCCTTCCGTGGAATTCATTATGTGATACTCTCAAGATGTTCGGGGCACGTAGTCAAAGTTGAAGAGATGTTCTCACAGTGAAGAATTCGCCAGGATTTAGGAGGCTCCCATGCAGTTACAGTCAAGAGTGACTTCCTTAAATTAAGTGTCCGGCCATCAAGATCCAGATGAGAGAAGATACACTCATTTAGATTGCCTTCAACTGTTACCGTGCGTTCACAGCAATAAACTTCAAGTGCTTTAGGGACTTCTTGTTGCCCTGGGTGTTGCCTCTCAGGCTTCATCCAGCCTGTCCTAACAATCAGATTAGAGAAACCTGTTGGGGCTGTATGCAGCCTGACAGGAAGCTTTGGAGATGCTACTTAGGACAAAAAGACAGTATCCTCCTCTGCGATGTTTCAGGGCAAAAAGTATTTATATTTTGACCTACAGGTGACCATGTGTAGTCATAATATTCTTCTAAAATGATGCTAAAACTGAACATCAATCATAGGTAAGGCAATGAAGGACAGTGCTCTTGACACAAGAGGTGCACTTCTTGGGAGGACGTTCTCGTGGTTTCACTGTTCGACTTCAAAGTCGTGTGACATTGTTGAATCATTTTGGCCGGCTGTTGCATGAACCCCCCACTACCACCAGATCTTTCCCTTTCTCTTCCTCCTACTAAACAGCTTTGGTGATTGTATTTTGAGACCAGAGGTCAGAAACTGGGTCATGTTTATATTCAGCCCCTGAGATAGAGAATAAAGCGCTGATTGAAGGAATATTAGCCTTAGTTATGAAGGCAGACAGACCTGTTGCCCCAAAGCTGGGGCCTTACCAGCTGGGAGTGTGCTGCTGGAGGACAACACACTACCCCTCAGTGGAATTCACTATAGACCAGGACATTGCGGGGCAGCCTCAATGCATTTCAAATAGCTCCGACTTCAGCGTGTGTGTGTGCGCGCAGATGTGTGAGTTTGAGAGTGCCTGCGTGTATACCCCATAGGTGTGTGTGTATATTTCAGTGAGTGTGTTTCTCTTTCAGTTTTGCACAAAAACACGATGCAACCCCGACTTCACAGCTCTCGTCTGCCGCCTCAGCTCACTCCTTTGGTTGAAATAAACAGTGTGTTTAAAGAGTGTGTGTGTGTGTGTGTGCGTGTGTGTACCTGAGATGACATTGTTTGCAGATATTTATGGAAGTTGCTCAGTGTTTGGATGATATACTCCTGCTTTGAGGGCACTTGAGTTTAGAAAATGAAGGGAGTAAAGAAGAGCTGCTGCTGTGATGATTAAACTGTTCCTCTCCCTCACAGTTTACTCTGCTGCTGCTGGGTTAACCAAGTAGTAAATGAGTCGGGGAAACTCCATTCAACATGCAATCTTCTTCTGTAATTCCTTGCAGGTGACTGATTATTTAATCGTAGAGTCTGACTGGTTTCTCTGTTACTTTTGGGCTTCTTGTCTAACTGTGAGATTCTTTCTTTTTGAAAAGCAAACATTTATTATATTGTGTCCGCATGTTAGCCATTGGTTCCAAAGTCTTTACAGAGTCTGTCTGACTCTCACTCCACTCGACTATGAAATATGCAGGTTGCGCAACGAACTGGCAACCATGGCGGCATGCGCTTCGAGCAAAAGCGGTGTTGTGATGTGAATGCAATTGAACAGGGGAGGGGGGAGGAGGCTGAATGTTACCAATGTCACCTTTAACTCTCAGATCCATTTACTAGCTTTTTCAAACACATCTTCACCTGATACCAAAGACCACCCTTGAACTCCACACTAAGATATGGTTGAAAGCTCTGAAAACACAAAATTGTTTTGTTCTAACTGTCTTGCTCAAGCTCTCCCCACACTGCAGAGTCCCGTTTGTTCTTTTAACACGGTGTGGATCTACCATGTGTGTAATCTGTGAAGCAAACTGTGCCACAAACTACCAGCAATACAGCACAAGGGGCCAAACACAGAGGTCATGTGATGATGTTAGTCCAGTGTCATTTGCAGTCTCAGTAATCTGGGCTTGTATGTGGCAGCAGTGGAAATACTAATCAAAGCTTTTATAGTGTTTTGCCTGCTAATTCAGGAGGTTATTCTCACTGCTCTGCATTGAGACTCATTAGGGGTCAGTTGATTTGGAGATATTCTGCAATTTGGTTACAAAAAAAAAAAAAAANAAAAAAAAGACAGATGTGGGAGGTGAATTCCAAAAGCACCTTGTAATACCCCTCTGATGTGGACAGATCATTAGACAGTGGTTGTTGGGAGTGAGGGCAGTGTGCCAACAAAGTTCACAGAATGTATTTTTGAATTTATTGTAAATTGTTGAAAAGTGTTATTTGAATAAAACTGTCACTGATATCTGTCTGTGTCGCATTAAACTAATGTCTGGTTTTGAAATATGTCTGTGAGAGCCCACACGTAATCATTTGTTTTTCTTTTTCAAAAGCAGCACAGGTAAATTAAGGCTCCTGAATAAGAACATTAATATTCAATACAATAATATTCTGCAATTACAGTACAGTACAACAATGCAATGTTTATAATGCTCCAGAAAGAAGCTAATCAGGACGAATATATTAATTCAGCGCTGAGATTTTTTATGACGTGAGCAGCGTGCACAGATGGGCTTATTAAGGGGTTAATTGCTTTGTCACCTCCCTCTGCTGTGTTCTCCATTTTTAAATAACCTTTGAGGGGAAAATGAGTGTGTCGGTGAAAAACAAATAATCAGTTTCATACAACAACAGATTATTATATCACTGCTCAGTTGTTCCCTGTTTGGACAATTCTGAACACAATTTACAGACATGTACTTTTCCCAAACTGATGTAGGACTGATGACCAGCCTGAAGGGTGGGGAAGTAATAATGTGAATGACTGGAATATTGATGGTTTGAATCCTAGGACCAGATGCGTGTGTGTGTGTGTGTGTGTGTGAATCCACAGACAGAGACACATCCACACACATCTCTATCTGTCTCTGTGTGTCTCTGTGTGTGAATCTGAAGGCAGGCTGAGCTTTAAAGCCTAGCTGCAGGGACTACTTGGTACAAGTGATGTTTGGGATTTGAGAAAAAAGCAAAGCAGGAACAGTACATCAACCCAGGACCCATCACAGGCTGGAAAATGTTTTCATTACCGAGACAGCTACCTTCTCAGGGACTCACCAGGACCAATTTAAGGTAGACCGTTCTTAGCGACTGTTGCTATGCGCAAAAAAACTAAGAACCCGGGTCATCAAGGAGCAACTGCTTTACTGAGCTCCAGCAAAATGTGGGGTTGTATAATCAAATCACAGTTTAGGCTATAACTAAGAAGTTTGTGTCCACTAATGACTAAAGCTGGAATTATGCTTCTTCTGGGCTTAAAATGGACGACATACAAGTATAAAAGAAACAGTCAGCCAAACACATCCGAACGGCCATAGTGCATGTTTGCCTGCGTGTGACCCAGAGAAGCATAATTCTAGCTTAGCTCACAATGCTGCAGTGTCAGAGGTAGCACATGTTCGGACTCAGAATTCAGGGGCAGCGTTGGTGTGGGAGTGTGTTGTTTCAGGTAAGGGTGAGAAGATGAAATACAATCCAGAATGACTTGTTTGCACAGTGGTTAATACTATTATAAAACAGGATTTTACAAGTCTATGAAAGAGAATCTACCTAACATCGCCTCTGAAGCTCACTAATTAACATGTTTTATCTCATTTGTTTAATTGGTACGGTCGGTGTAATGGAGTGGAACTTATTTCTAGCGGTGCAGATGCTAAAATGCATGCACCTCAGGGCTTCCCGTACAAACTACCGGACTGAATATTCCAGCTAATTTTAATACTTTTGTCTTAAAAACATCTGTCCAGCCCTTAGCAGCTATAAAAATATAGTATGCCAAACTATTCTTGTGTTCTTGCTTTCTTGTTCTTGTATTGTATATTGTATAACGGTCAACAGTCGCTTACCTTGACCTCTAATCCCCTCAGGGCTCCTATTATATGCTGATGGAGCTCAGTATTGGTGCTTGACCCACATACAGAAAGCTTGACTCAGCCTGGCAGTGTTGCTGATCAGTGGAAGAACTGCTTGTTCAGGCACTCGCTCCAGTACTTGCAGCAACAGCTTGCTTGTGGGATGGAGAAGTATCTTGGACCGAGACAGAACACTCTCAAAAAAGCAGCTCCGTCCTGCGGGCAAAATCATGCTGCTCTGCTCTGTGTTGCCAACAAACCACCAGTGTCACTGCAAATCAGGGATATGAGTGTCCTGAGAATAGATGACCCTGCAGTAATTATGGATAAAAGAAAAGTAAGTAAGATAAGGAAATAAGAGCTGAAGAGAAATGTATTTTTTTTTCAATTACCCGGGAAGATTTCAGAGCTAAAGGGGAGGAAGATATAGAGGAGACAGACATGAGGGGGCATAATGTAGCCGAAATGCCAAGCATATGGGAAGATGCAATCTCCTGGAGCAATTCAATTTTGTCCTTGACTTAGCAGCAGCACATGAAGGCTGCAGAGTGGCTGCATTAACATATGCTCTACTTTAATGAGAGAAGGACAGATGGTGGGCCATCGTTTGGGGTTTTATCTCAACTGTAGCTGTAACTGGCCCCTGTGACTTTGCAGCAGAGGGAATACTGAAAAGAAATTTGATCAGTATAGTCCTCTTCTTGTCTTCTTTATGCACAACAATTCTTTGGGACCGTTTATGTCTGTCATTAGCTTAGCTGCAGTTTAAGGTTTAGGATGGGTTTAAAACCATGGGCTCTCTTTAACCCCATTACTGTGTCCTTTAAACTACACCTGTAGTTTAGTCTAAACCCACTTTCTGTGTCCTGTAGAAATCACTTGAGCGCCATTAGAAGTCAGAGGGTCTGTATTACTTTGATCCATATGTCAGAATATGGTGCTATAAGAGCAGCAACCAGTGTGAGTCAAATATTAAATACTTCCAAAATGTGTCTAACCTGAAAATAGTCAAAGCCAAGCTATTCTGACAATCATTTATTTGGAGATGTCAGTTATTAACCAAACCACAAGCAAGAACAAAAACACCCAACAAACTTAAAGAATCTTGAACTGAACTTCACAGGGAGCCAGCTGCTGCACACCATGGTAAATAATGGATTGAAATAATCAAGGCAAGATGGAGGCACTGACATGCCTATAATAGGACGTAATATATGCTAAAATATTTAGCTTATTGATTTCTGATACTGGATAAAATATTACTTTTCCAGGAGAGCATCTCACGATTGGATAAATATTGGCGGAAATCACTGTTTCGATTTTTCAGGGTTTTTTTTTGCACTTTATGGTCCGTCTTAAAGGCCCTGTACAATCACACAGGTGTTTCAGTTATCCTCTGCTCAGGTTGAAGGTGGGTGGAACTATACTGGGAATAATGTGACGTCACTGGACTCCATGTACCAATATTGAGGTGTCATTTGTCCCATCAATGTCAATCAAATACGGTCTGTTCAGGCCCACACAGTCCTGAGATGAGGTGTAATCAGCCAAAACAAGTGCAACAACTGTGTGTTTACCATGAGTTTGTAGGTCTTTTAAAGAGCACTCATCTGTTGTCTGTCTGTCTGTCCAGTGTCTGATATCAAAACAATAGCATGTGGCATGTTTACCTGACTCAACCAACCTTGCTGTGCTTCGTTACAAAGAACTGTTGGCTATTTGTGTTTTGAGGAGAAATTATCCAATCAACAGTTTATTTAAGTTTCTCATTTATAATATTTACTGTATGTAATTTCTATCACTCAGCCCTATTAACCATTAGTGTTAACCACATTTTCAATATACGACATCTAAATAGATTTTGTTTCATTTAAACTCAATCAGATATGAGCTATCAAATAATTCAAAAGCAAAGGAAAAGTCTGCATCCACATGTGATGTGCAGTCCGCTACGAGGCCAAAGCGCCTCTCCAC
This sequence comes from Oplegnathus fasciatus, assembly GCA_003416845.1. NCBI lineage: Eukaryota > Metazoa > Chordata > Actinopteri > Centrarchiformes > Oplegnathidae > Oplegnathus > Oplegnathus fasciatus. Next base: position 357,566 of record NTHP01000253.1, read on the forward strand.
TTCTTTAAAAAACTAAATCCAGAGCTTTTAGCATGTATAGGAGTGTCAACTCATATTACAAATGGACTCTCAAAGTGCCCTTTTCAGGACAACTCTATATTGGTCTTTAGACCAGAGTGGTTGCTTATATGAATCACAGCGGCCAGGCCTCATCTGAAGGTCAGCCATATAGCGTCTGGATCAAACACGAGGTCCACACAACACTAGAGCCTTATCATTATTCACTGCCGAGCCACCGTGAGAGTAGCGATGCTAAAACCCCAACATTTATTATGGCTGCCCTTGACGCTCAACACAGCCGCTATAAAGTCATCGAGCATAATAAAAATGACACCCAGGAACAACACACATTTGCAACTTTCTGGGCTCGATGCACAGGAGCGTACATGCATTTACATTTGGGCCATTATTGTGATACTCTTATGCAGAGAAGCACTTAAAGAATTTCAGTTCAAGGACAGGCAGGCAGCAGACGGAGTCAAACCTGCGACCCTCCCCTTACAGGGCAATCTGCCTGACAACAGGGCCACCAGGCTACTGCGCTGCTATGAGCATGCAAACAAATGGGCACAAGACACGCAAGAACACACACACACACATTCAGCAAATTACCTCCCTCTAATGTCCTCTTCATTCACTTACAGTAACACTGTGTGTAATGAGCAATGAGCCCAATTGCTCTGGTTTAAAAAAAAAAAATCTATCAAGCCTCCATTGAGCAGCAGTAATCAAAGCCTCAGCTAAGAGCTCTGATTTGTGTGGTGAAAGCAGAACTCCACCAGCAGTGTTTTCTTTTTCATTAAAGAAAATATTGATGAGATTAATTTCTGAATGTGAGGCTACAGTAATCTTTAGTCTATGATGCTATCAGCAGTGGCGTTCCATTTTCCTCACTGCAGTATCCTCCACTCTGCTTTGTAGAGACATTTTGTTCTTTGAAAACTGAACTACAAAGGCTGGACTGTGTGACCAGTCTGGTGTTAAAGTTGGTTACAGTCGTGAGTCCTGTGTAGTATTACAGCAAGTAAATACAAGAGATGCCAATAGGAGCAAATTTTGAAGATTTACTTTAAAGGGGAACTTTACCATCACCAGCCTCATATCCTAAGGGACTGCCTTCATATTGAACAATACTGTAGTGCCCAGTTTATGTCCAATGGCAACATTTAGCACCACTGTAGGATGTACTATGCTTGTTATTTAACGAGGTGGAAAATAAAGGTATGGAGGTCAGGGTATGTCCAACTTTCATGTCAACGACTAGAGTTTACATCCAATCATCCATTCCAACAATTAAACTAAACCACAATGTTTCTTTATCTGTAACCAAGTTTTAGTTGCCTTAATCATATATTTATTGAATTCCTTTTGCAATAACCACAATCCTTCCCTAACCTTAAAACTGCATTAATTGATTTTTTTGGCCACTTGGAGGCAGTGGAACAAGCTGAAAACACACTGACATACAGTATTACATTGAAAGTGGAAGCAAACAATTGCCTATCTATACATTCACCAGACATGAAGCAACATTAACATCGATTTGGAGTCCGGTTTCTGCTAAGTCCAATATTCACTCTCCTCTCAGCTCTGCTTTGGCCTTCACCAAATCCTAGGGAAATATCTATCTTTAAATAATAATCCACCATGTTGCCCAGCAAGTCGCAAACCTTTTCTAGAGAGGTAGAGTGTGTAGTGGGGATACTGCTCATTGAAAATTGCTTTGGATGAAGCGCCTGCCAAATAACAGCATTGACAGAGTTTGCAGGCAGGAAAGCTAACATAATGAGCTAAAAGAGGCTAAATGCTAAGTAGAGCTGAGGGAAACTGCAAAATCTGGTGATGATACTCATCACTATGAGCAACAACTATAACGTTATACATAATTTGACTCATTTGTTCCTATAAGAATACTGATTAGTGCAGCTTTAACATATAATGCTGTATAAATAATAATAACTATTATTATTATTATTATTATTATTATTATTATTATTATTAATCATACCTTAGCCATACTGTAGTTGCCAGGTTAAGATATTGTAAAATACTGTAGAATTTTGAAAATGTTAGCATTGACTATTAAAGAGAAAATTGTCATTGAACTTATTTTGCCGAGTTCAATCTAACGTCAATGAATTGTCTGGTAATAAGGTTGGATTTTCTAATCAATCAAGTTGTATAATGTCTTCTGTAGCTTCTGTAGAAGCTTTGCTAGGTCTGAGAAAATAACCCTGATGATGTCATCAAGGTGTGGCTTTTTACCAGGTAGGAAGAGTCTAAAAACGAAGATGCTATGGAGTTACATTATGGGGAGTGAAGGTGTGCTTGGAGGTTTGGAAGCCACACTGGGGACTAAAAGTCAGGGTATCTCAGCCTGTACTGTATCGATTTCAACCATTCTAGGTGAGGTAAAAGGGTAATTATCTACTGGCAGCTGACGGGGGATTCTCTGTCAAACACTACCTTTTCTCCAGCGTTCAGCAAACTGGCTCTATTAACAGCACTGCAGTTCAAAACCTTTGCATCAGTACTCAGGCTTTACTGCCAAACAGACATGGACTGTATTGCAGATTAGACCTGCGAGCTGCTCCCACATTTACTGCAACTCACATCCCCAGAGAGCATCCCGTACTCATTAAATTCCATCCACACAAAACTAGGGCACGTATGACAACAGTTACAAGCACATCTATACCCATTGAGAGGTAAGTGTGATTCCTGAGGGCTCCGTAAAGTTAACAGCAGTGACAGACAGGGAGCGTTCTTCTCTCCTGGCGTTTTCACAGGATGCATTTATAACACAACGCATTTGCGAGTAATACAAAGGGAGATTCACTTGCTGAGTAGAACTGCTTTTCACTTGATGAATGCACTTGTCGCTGGCAAAATGTTGTTGCTTGCAAAGCTATTGATTTTTGCTTCTGCAGCCTTGGTCCCACAAGCCCCCTGCTCTAAAATCAGGGCAGCGTAACAAAAACCCATGGAAACTAAAACGGCACAGTCCCACAGGAAAACATGCACAATAATAAAGGGTAGCAAACAGACCAAAAACAACACTTCCACATCGCACAAGGACATTGCAGGCACCAAATGCAGCAGCTCACACTGAATAGATTTCATTTGGGTGGCTGAAATAGCTTCTGTAATCCGCATTCTCTTAAGCCACATTGTGACAAAGCATTTTCCATTTCCCGCTGTGATAATGTAGAAGCTCTTGTAATGATATGGAGCAGAAAAGGAGACCCCAAGGTGAGCACGGGAAAGCCCATGTATCATAGCCCAGCCGTTATCTTCACACCCATTCACGAGCCATCAGGCTCCAGTAAAAATAAATTGCTGCACTTCACAGTTCAGTGGAGAGAAACAGGCCTTTGTGTGAAGCAGAAACTCAGCTGGTGAGCCAAAGTGCTGCCGCTTACACTGGAAGGCAAGCCCACACATGCATGTACACTGTATATGCACATAGAATAACATACACACAAAGACACTTACACACTTACACTGGCCTTTCCCTATGCTTTAACACTCAGAATGAAGGAAATTGTACCCTCCAACTTGTGAGGGAAGCAGGTAGAGAGACAGGCAGGTAGCCAATCAACCTGCAAGCCTGGTAATAACCTAGCCAGTCAGCTGCAGTAGGAATCCATCCATCTAAAGAGTAGCAATGTAAATGTCAAGAAAGCAGCCAGGACTTATCAGTATTTCTGATTACACCTTATGCTTAACAACCAGAAAGGATTCTGAAGAACAAAAGATATGAATCCCACATGATCTTTTCCAGCATCTCCGTGCTTCACATCCACAGTGTACAACTGTGCCAAGCTCAACTAGAGCAGTCGGAGGTACAGTGCCTTCCCAAGAGGCAACATTTTAGGGTTGGGTTCCCATCCTTAATTTCTCACTAACTCAACGAATGACCTTTGGGTCACAAACCACTTTTGTTGCTCCTTAGTGGCTGCAAATACTGACGGCTGTAGTTCAAGTGAGAAACTTTATTCTTGACCTGGTGAAAAGTAGACCGTTTACACCTAATATTATCATGCCTCTTGGGCGATTGGATCACAAGTGGACAGTGGTAAAGACGCATTGTGATCCGGTCACTCAAGCCACTTGCTGAGGTGGTCTGGGACGCATTTGACAACATACCTTTTGTGGTATAAACGCCAGTGCGTCCTGATGCGTCCCCAACAAGGACGTAACAGGAAAATATGTTATCAGTGCATCTTGTCAGGCTTGTCCTGCCAATCTCTACAGTTGGAATAGCCCGTACATGTTATTATTAGATCTTGAAACATTTTTGTTTTCTTAGCTAGCCTGTGCTAGCCCATGCAAACAAATCTGTCAGACTGACATAATAACTGTGCGCAGGGCCCTTTGACCTTCTACCGGACGTGATGTAGGCAGTAACGACCTCTGAACACAAGTGGTCAGCTGGACACCTTGGAGACGCATGATAGACACAGGTGTGAACGGCAATGTGTCTCAGCTGTCCACCTGTGTTCGGATCACCTAAAAGCATTTTAAAACCAAGTGTAATCAGGCTTGTTACCTAAAGTCACATACTTTATACATAACCTTTATTTAATCAGCTAGCGGCATTAGGTGCATTTTCATCCACCTGTTTTTCTGCAATTTCAGAAAAAAAGTCAAAGTTTCGCAAAAAAGTTTTTACGCTTGGCTGAGGTGGAAAAGGTGGTGTATGGATAATAGCAAAATGCAATAAAGTGCAATGGAAACAAACTGGAAACAAAAGCAAATAAATAACGACGTATATGAAGCACGTGACTTTCAGTGAGCTTCCGCTTCACTGGAGAGACTGAAGATGGCGGCAGACAAAAACATCAGATCTGTGTAGAGCGATGAGAACAGCCACACAACAAAGCACGGCCAGTCGCACACGAGCACATACAAACAGCATCAGAAACTTTACAATTGACTATAAATGTTTTAAATGATAATGATAAATGATTTGGGTGTGACCTCTGACAAACCCTGTTCTCGGCAGACATTTTTGACTTGTCATAGCAGGAAAAACACAGGTGAAAAAAATTCCATCAAGTGTCCCAGTAAGTCACGACAGTGAGCCAGCATGCACAATACCAGGACCCTGAGACAAGTTCATCTGAATGGAATGCAGTTGTTTTTAATGTTATCAGTTATACCTACCATGCCAAGTCTGCTGTGGAAAAGGTCTATTGGACCAAGTTAGCCCGAGTTTGTCCCAGTCAGCCAGGAGATAAAATCATACCCTGTGTGGTTAAAAGGATTTTCATTGCTTGTCTTCTCACCCAATCACTGCCTGGCATTCTCATTATGCTTATTTAAGCATGTTTCATATTTAGGACTGGAATTTTGACTATTGTCAGTCCGTGTGCAGTCTGTGTTTCCTTCATCTCTCCATCCGGAATTTCTTCAACCTAGCATCCTTCCTCAGGTTCTTTCCCTTTTCCACTTTGACTTCACTATAAATTAGCAAAGTAACTCTTTTTGATCAATATCCAATTCTGTTTTGGTACAGGAATACGCAAGAATTCGTGTTCTTGTGGGATTTCGTTTGGCTGCAGAGCAAAAGGACTCTCATAAACTCATGAAACCAACAGTATGTGTGGTTGTCAGGTCTTAAATCATTTTAAAGTGTGTTCCCAGCTGCATGGGATGTGACCATACCATCCATACTTAGGTCAAGTAATGGTAACCGAGAAGCCTATCTGCTGATGAAGACAGTGATATGTGAGAAAATAGTGTAGTTTAAATTGAATCCCACCGATGTTACTGATGCATTTAGGCCGAGTCCACATAGTGTTGAGCCATGGCAGCTGCAGTTTTTAGGTTGTTTTTTTTTTCACTTAAGAGCAGACTGGTACAAATACAGAAAGGAAACATGCTTGGTAAAATATTTAATCCATTATTAGAGTAGCACTCAATAGATTTTGTGTCTTGAAGAATAACAAATATATACGTAGAGTAAAGTTTCAAAGTGAAAAATACAAAATCTATTTGTCCTGATTATGGCTTGCGGTAGGACACACGCACAGTAACCAAATATTAACTGTAAATCATTAGACCCTCATTTCTTTAAGTGCTCAACATATATGGATTCATCATCCAATGCTATCGATCAATCACATGAGCAAGCCAAAAATGTAGATTAAGTTTATATCCTATGATGTGGTTTCAAAGCATCAGCCTGCAGTGAGTATTAGACGCTTTGGGAGCGTTGCAAAGATGATCGCACAAAATGTAAGGTTCAACTCAAACACAGAACTGACTGGATTTAGTATGTATGGTAGCATAGCAACAGTTGCTAGGGCAGCTGGCTTACTGTCTAGTGCTGTGCAGTGGTGAGTGTAAAACCTGCTGCTCATTATCCACCTAGAACCTTCTTTGATAGAAGATCATTATGAAGTGACACACCTGCTTAGCAGTGAGAGCCCACCGATGCACAATGATGACTGTATGTGCTTTGTGGACAAGTAGAATGAATAAGGGCTTTAATTAAAATTTTGAATTGGGGTTTCACATTGTTTTCTATTCATATTAAAGCACCCTATGGACTTTTTAGTAAAAGTTACATTCAGTCACCAAAATGCATTGAATGTATCAGTGTATGTATTGTAGTGTATTGGAGTGCCTTTCTTTCCTAATAAATACTTGTGAAGTCGATTTTTTAAAATACTTTAAATTGAGGATTGTTTACATTCATGTTTGCTTGTAAGCAGTCTTCTTCTTCACCGCCTTTGTTGGCCCATCGCTGTGTTTGCTAACGCGTTACCACCTCACTGTGGATCAGCCGAACAACGTGAATCCAACAGCAGGATGCACAATACAAACAGGATGGGGATGCACTCATAAAAACTTTGCTCTATAGCGCTACTAGTGGTCAAAAACTCCACAGGGGACCTTTAAGTTGTTTTATCCAAAGGAGAACACAATTACATTTACTTACTTTTTTAAAAACTAGTTTGTTAAACTATTTCAATAAACAAGTATGTAATTCAATAATTTAAAAAAAATGATGTGAGGTTTTGAACTCCTGTGTTTAATCGAAAAGGTATGTTAAAAGTGCCAAACAAATATTCATTTGGAACAATAATATGGAATTATTAATTAAGCTAATTTAGTGGCCACACTTGAGAAATTTAAAATGAGATGAGATCGTACATGTTTTAAAGCCAACAGATGTCAAATGTATTCAGTCTGTGTACCGAGAGAAGACAATGAGAAAATATCTCTGAAAATGCCATTTTTTCAGTCTTATGCATCGTGACAAAGCTTTTATCTCCATTACAACATAATTGAATGTTTCTCAGCAGCCATCAGTGAAATGAGCACCAGAATGACGTGGAGGGGAATACCTCCTCCTCCCATTCAAAGGTCTGTGGGAGTCCTGGGTCCTGTTCTTTTTCCCATTCTCTCTGTGGGTTCCTCTGTGCGACAGCTTAATGCCCAGACTGTTGCTGGACCATTACCCAAATCCATCTCCTAAACATGGCATGTCAGGCCTTACAGGCAGCGGGTGCTCGCATCTGAAAGCAGCATGTTTTTAAAGCCTTCACCGCAGGGCAGAAGGGCTTGTGCACGGCGCCGGAGAGACGCAGCGGGTTTTACGCGGCCACAGAAGAAGACACTGTGGACTGCTCTGAAAAAAAGCCAGTGTCCAGGACAAACTCTCTAGTTTCATTTTGAAATATTTTATTAATATACATTTAGTCTCATGAGGCAGTCCTTCTGTGATAAACCCTTCTCTGCATCAATGTACTTTCAGATTTTTGTGACTTTTTACCTGGCAGAAAGGAGGAAAATCTACTTTTAGCTCTCACACCTCTGCATCAAATGCTTTCTGAGACATCTGCACCTTCATAGCGTCCTCAAAGCATCGCAGTCTATATTTAGAGAGCCCAAAGATGCCAAGAGAACAAACAGATGCTGTTGAAGTGACAGCAATGTCAGCACAAGAGCGAGTGCAGGTTTTGTGTGCTCGTACAAACGATACTCATTAAGTCGCTCAAAGAATAAAGCAAATGGAAGAGAGAGTAAGACGGGACAAGAAAAGAAGGCGCGTCAAGACAATCTCATAAGCGAGCAGCAACTTAAATTGCCATTTGTTTTCTGAAAAGGAATAACGACCAGTTGACAGCGCAATCAAAGCACAATGCCATCGATAGAGAATGTGGCCGTTACTGCGAGCGCTGAGCCGAGCCAAATTGGTTATTTCAATTGCACAATTTCAGAGGCAGACAAGGAAAGTGTAGTATAATATCTTAAAAGTATAAGCTATTAGAATACAAAATGAGCACTCTCACACACCTTCCATCTGCTCAGCCTCCCTTATGAGCAACAGTAAATAATAAGGTTTTATTTATTGAGTTGAGAATGGCTGTGGTGTTAAACACGCTCATGCTCGTACCACTGTTCACTTTTAATTTGTTTTGTGCTTTAGAGTGTTACAATGGCTACATAAAGTGACTTGTATCTTTTGCTTGTGTACTTGGACACCGCTTCTTGTATTTAAGACTAACTTTGGTGCTTGCTCCTTATTTGAAGTTATGACAGATTGAACTTAAAGTAGCTGAAATCAGTCATTTTTTTTTATTAACAAAGGCTACTTGTATATGACGGGGGTGACTCCAAGTGATGAACCCAAAGATAATTCCCCTGAATCTGCAGTTCCTCTCAGCTCTAAGGGGGGCTTTGGGATCCGTCAGCTCATTATTTTGGTTTTTACAACCCGCAACTTCACTGTTCTGATTCTCATTGCTCCCATCAGCATTGTTTCCAGGCGTAGCAGGCAGCTGAAAAAGCTCCAAAAACCCACTGTGCACTACCTGCCCAGCAACAGCTGACACACAAATGTAGCCACAGGCTAATGAGCGTAGTGGAGTATACCAAAACAGAGCTAAAAGCAGCAAGGTCACAAGAAACGTGATTGCAAATAAATGCTTAAGTTGTCAGCTGAATGTGTAAATAAGCTGCTAATTAGTTTAGCATATCAACTTCAAAATGGTTGATATTTTTTTTAAGTTAAAAGCCTTCACAGAAAGGCCTTTTAATACAAATGAAAATGTTGTATTAAATACAAACATACTGTAGGTCAATGTTGTGGAGAATTTGTAGTGAAGCTAATGTAAGCAAGATAACTGTTAGCATTATCTTAATTCCTCCATTTATAACAACTAATTAAAAGCTTTTCCATATGTCACAGTGGTGGTCAAGCTAATGTTAGCTAGTTAGCACGTCATGTGACAAGAATTAACCAATCAGCTCCACAGGACTTGCTTCTGGTTGAAAGGTCAGCCAGACTGAAGCTGGAGGAGCGGCTGATTATACTCGTTCAGGGGTACCCGGAGCCGTACAACCTGTCAAGTTCATCAAACATCTGAACAACCCCTCAGACTACACATTAGAGCATTTAGATGATCTAGATCTGATGAGACGTTTGGCATCACTTCAAAAGACAAAACAGCCACACATATTGTACACGCTTTCTTTACTCAATCACAAGCCAAATGTGAGTCTAGCTGCCATGGTTTCTATATGTCACTCATCCTACAGGGTCACAGGGAGCCTCGATGGATGCTTTCAAATGGAACAGAGTGGCAGTCAGTGTAAGTGGGTGATCTAAAGGTTAAGGTGCATGAACAGGGCAGACCCAGAGAGGAGGCGAAGAAGCGAAGGACACAACTTGAAGCTCGCGGCCTTCTGACATGTTGGCAGGGCTGGTGTATGAATATGAGCCTTCCTTTGACGAGATGGGGAAGATAATTCACCAGCAGGCAGGATGAGGGGACAGCTGAGGAGGAATGGCAAGGCCACATGAAGGAGAAATGTCATTCATACACCTGCACTGTAATATGCTCTTCCCTACGTGATGCCTCAGCGCAGCTATCCCTCATTACATGCCTACTGGTTTAGCCATTTAGCCATTTAGGTCTTTCTCCAGGCCCATCCTGGGCTCGTAGATTGGACTGGGAGACTTCCTGTAAAAGGCTGATAGGCGATACATTTAGGTTTTATTGGCCCAGTTCTTTGCATTGTTGTATTACTGTGCCTTGGCTGGCTGTGCCTCCCCTGACCTTGTGTTTAGCAGGAAGGACAGGCAGGGAGTGGGAGTTGCAGAGCCTGATGTTGGCTGCCCCCCTACCTTCGGCTTAGCAGGGTGCATTGATGGGGAGTGGGCCATCCTGGATGTTCTGTTACAGAAGACTGAACATGGCGGGGAAGGGGGGATAAATCAGGCTCCACTCTCTAAGACTATAGAGCCCTATTAGATAGCAAAGCCTTTATGAAATAGAGCAATGATGGAGGAGCAGAGGAGGAGGTGTGGAGTTATTGTTCATGTTTGATCACTGAGGATGTACATTGTACTCATCACTGTTGGTGTGTAGAGAGATGTAGAGATTTGTGGCTAAAACTTGATTTGCATTAAGGGGACACGGCGCAGTAACCCAAACTGAAGAAAGGCTCAGTCTCCTCCCTTTCAGTAACACCTGACATATTTTGTGATCCAGCAAAGCCGTTTTGTTTGCAAACTTTTAAAGTTCAGTAGGAAAATGTGAACACAATCTCTTTGGGGTATGTCATTAAAACATGACACCTCTAATGACGTACACCATCTAATCTAGAGGTGCTATCACTGTGAAATCCTTACACTATGACAAATAATTATAATTCCAAAGCCCAGACAAACCCATTACAGAGCTCCACTTGTGATCATAGCAGGAGAGTTTCATCCAATTGAACTCTTTTTGGAGCCAGATCAGACCACACGAGATCAGCTCGATAATGGCCCGACCACACAGACACGGTGTGTCAAGAACAAAAATGAGAATTGGATGTTTATTTGATCTTGTGTATTGAGTCATAATAGTAGACAGCTAACACAAGATTTAAAATAAAAAAAAACTCATTTCAGTTAAAAAAGTGAAGTCGAGCTAAACTTAACTGACTCGAACTAGCTTTATCCTTAGCTGTTACTGTTTTTCATGTTGCTGTCATCCATCCAGAGTTGGTAACACTGCCTCCTCTCCAATCACCTGTGTACGTCATGCAAGCCGTGAAAGATGGCAAGCTATGATTGGTCAATGTCCAGCGTGTCTCTTGCCCAAGAATTTTTCAGACTATGACACCTACTCAGACACAGCGACCATCTTGAAATGCAAAAATATTGTGTAGTTTGATCCTGGCCTTAGTTGCCATGGCGGTTGAGCACAGCAGAAATCAGCTCAAAGCTGCATCTTTACTCCCCCTGTCTGGAGGTGTGTTTCAAGACAACATGGTCCTCCACTGCTTCACTCCAGTCTTTTTGCTTTTGAGGTAGACTTTAGGCTTTGGTTTTCCAAGGAATAAGAAATGAAAATGTATACATGAAGCATATAAGAAAAGAGTGGGATGTCACATACTGTAAAAGCAACATGGAGATAAAGTGAGATTTTGCATTGCACGAGAACCAGACTGTAAACATGCAAAAATCAAATCTGGATCGATAGCTTTACAATGAATTTCACAAACAAAAAGCCAAGAAGTGAGGTGGCAGTACACCTGTGTGTCATCGTACAGTAGATGGAAAACCTCTTATGTAGGTTTTATCAAGGGATTTAGGTGTTTAGGTGTTGGCACATCAGAAATGACACCTTGGTGCATTTCTAGGAGAAGTAATTGGCTGGAAGTGTTGTAAGGGAGATATTGGTGATAATGAGATGACTCGTTAGGCTCTGTCATGGCTGACAGGTGTGATGCGATGGTGTGGTTCACCTGCAGGATTAAAAAGGAGGGAGACAGTAAATCAAGGTTTGTGTTCATATGACAGAACGTGTTAGCATGCATGTCACAAAAGTAAATGCTTACTGGCATGAGACCAGATCCTTTCTCTTTAACACGGTCTCCTTCTCCCTTTCATTATCACTCCTCCTCTCAGCGAAGTAATTAACAGCTAGCATCCAAGCTAACGTAGTCACGGCTAATTTCGTCTGAGATGCTTCAGTGCAGGTGATCGGAGTGCTCGGGCTGCATTATTCATTATGTGCCCTCTTCACACAGGTGTCGGGATGCAGGCGCACACACACACATTGATAATTTCATCAAAAACTACTACTTTCTTAAAGAAAAGCACACCAATCAAGACCAATTAGCAAGCTCCACCCATCCATGAGTGGTTAGAAAGTTTGCTTAAATGTTGATTATTGTGATGACACTGTCTACTGCTTCAAAATCATCTTTTGAAAATTTTTTTTGGGAAGTTAACATTTGTCTGCTTAGACAGATTATAATTCATTGCAATGAGCTGATGAGCTGTTGTGTGGTTCATGCAGTGGGCATGGCTGGATTGCCAACAGGGCAAAGCTCTCTGGCCCCAGACTCACTTACGGGTCGCAAAAGCTCCAGGAAAAATTGATTTATTTGCAAATACGATTAAGAAAATGTACCACTGAATTAAAATATCTACTGAAATTGCAATGAGCAGGTTCTGCATTATTACCTGATCTTGAGACTGTCTAATGCCTGCATTATCTAAGTTTATATTGTTCTCAAATGGCTCATATTCCTGTAAATCTGTTAAAAGTTGTTTACTTTAAGGTGACAGTATACATACACACATATACAGTGCACAGGGAGATGATGGTAGGGTCCCCCAAATGGGTTAATCTAACTATGGCAATGAAAAGCACTGCACAGTCTGTATTTATTCTTTATATTCGTCTTCTTTATATTCACCATTCCATCTTAATGTGTCACCACCAATAAAAGGACAAATGATCATCATTATCATTATCTCGACTATCCTGTGCTTTTGTATTGTGTTCTATTTTACTCAGATTACCTTTACTTTAACAGCAAAGTGTAAATAAGTGAAAAAGAGGAATAGTATTCACTTAAAATGCAGTTACAGGGGTGTTCTGGTGGTTTGGGGGTTTGCGGTTCTGTCCAGCCAGGGACCTTTGTTGCCAGGGACCCTTTCTCTCTCCCATCATTTCCTGTCAGCTCTCTACTGTCACTGTGTAATGAAGGCAAAATATGCCCACAAATACCAAAGACAAAACAACGCAGTAACAGGAGCTGACACATCTGGAAATAGTTGTCTAAATATATCAGAACATGGCCTCAAGAATGATCAAGAAAATGGAAAAATATAACAGAATCTATAAAGGCACATAAAACCTCAGTAATATGATCCAACGAGTCATTTTCACCCGTTACTGAGATGGAGTTGTGAGGGAACAAAGCAAAGAGGAACTCTTAAACTCACAATAGCGCTGGATATGCATGGGATGGGCAACCTTGGTATGAGGGGTATCATACAGTATAGACAAGCAGCTCTCTCAAGGTAAGCCTTAACCTGCAGTCCCTGGGAACTTTCTCCTTCTCCTTCCTGTCTGTCTCTCTGTGTGTGTCTCAATGTATTTTGCTTTGTCCTTGTCTTTCCCCTCTCTGTTGTTCTGTCTGAGTCTCTGTTCGTCTCTCACTCTTCTATGTGTTCACCAAATTAAATTCAGGTGTACTCTACCAACTTAGCATTGCGCTCCTATAGCATTGTTGGACTCCCGATGGACAGTTGTGGCATGTTTCAGTTTGCTCCATCATCTCCACAGCCCCTTCCGCTGCTTCATCTTCCTGTAGCAGTTTAGGATGTTGGAACCCCACAAAAAAGAAAACCTTAACAAGTGAACAGAAATCAGAGGCAACACATTTCCTGTCAGTCTCCTCGTTTCCCACAGCAGATGTTACGCTCTCAACACTTTCCAAAATAGCTGCAGGGCAAGACTGCGATATATCTGAGTGATTCCTCGGTGCTACATCAGTTCATGCCTCTGAACATTTATTATTGCACTGGAAGGCCAGAAATCATTTCCAACGCTGTGAGCACCACAAACATAATGCAGTTGACCTCTATTGTGGCGGAAGCAGAAATCTCAGGGATGGAGATTTCAAAACCTTGACAAATAAAATGAGCTGGACCTTCTCTATCTCTTTGAGTCTCTTTCATCTGATTTTTTCATCTAGAATTTAGAATTTATGCACTTTTTAAAAAAATGTATTTGGGGAGGAGAGATGGGGACTTTTGCTACCAATATCCACATTTCTAAACTAAACATGCTGATATCAGATTATTTTAGCAAATATTCAATTCTCTTTACATTTGACCATTTTCATGCAGGGATTCATGTTCCTGCCAGACATCTGAAACAGAATTTAGGCCATCATGGCTTATAACTCTCAACTGAGCACAATTCTAATTACGTTCTTTTACAGTTAGAAACAACATTGCATGTTTTCTCCTGACCACCAGTTTCCTACTTTTAAATTTCTTACTTTTTATTTATTCACATCCACTGTGGGCCTGACTGAGCTAAAAACTATTTTTTAGCAGACTTCATGCATAAATAACATTAAGATAATACAACAAGGCAAGAGGAAAGAAAAACCTTCAAATTAACAGCATGACCTGATGGATGTGCAGCGTAGACTTTATTTCATGAGTTGATGTTTTGGCAACAACGTGCCTTCTTCAGAAAAGCATGGTAACGTCTGGATATACAAGATACCAGACTAATGTGTCCAAAATCCATACTACATATTATAGTACTACATACTAATCATCGTAGTAGACTGTTTTAGCAGTTAGTGTACATAAAAGTTGGCATACTTTATTATCTTTTACTAACAGAAAATGTTACAACATGTGTGGTATTGGTTGTCAATCAAACTGCGACTTTGAAAAGCTTCACAAATAGACATCAAAATGTTTTTTTGTAAGATTTAACTCTTATTATTTGAGCTATTTCACCACCATCCACATTTTGTTTTCCAGCTGGGAGCAACTCCTCTATTTCCTTTGTGCATTGCATTCTGGGAGAAAAGTGTGCCTCAACAGCACATTACATTCTACATTCACACTAGTGTCTCTGTTAGGCTACTGTATACTTAGGCACAACAGTGCTTTAAGCTAAAGGGAACATGCATATGTGTAGATGAAAAGTCTCAAAAGTCAGTAGGATTCATCCTCGGGGGAACATGAGTGAACATATTTTGTACCAACAGACAAGTGAAAACTTTGACCTGCTGGCAGCGTTAGATGAAAAGTCAGAGGATCACCAAAGGTTCATCCTCTGAGAACCATGGATATCTAATTTCAATCCAATCCAGCAGTTTCTGAGACATTTCGCAAAAAACGAAAATGTCAACCTCATGGTGGCTAGAGTCAAAGTCAGTGGATCACCAGTAGGTCAGTAGGGTTCAACCTCTGGGGACCAGTTGTTGAGATATTTTAATCTGGACCAAAGCGGTGGAGTTTCAAACCACCACCTGTTCAACTCAGTGAGGAATCGCACAGATAGACGTGTGTTCCTCGTCAACCAGCGGGATCAAGACCCAGGAACAGCTACAGTGTCAGAGGCATCCCACATCAAATTAACAAAATAACAACAACTGGAAAAGCAAAACACCTATTCACATGCAAGCCTGCTTCTCAGGCATTAAGCAAACACTAATTAAATCAATCACCCCCAATCCTGTTGATTGAATCAATGGCTGAGCTGTGATAGAGAATAATTAGATCAGTTTCTGGGGTAGCATTAATGTTCCTTATAGACACCCTGCCAACAGCAAAATGTCTTGCCTTACGCCCGTGATTTTTTCCTTTCTTAAACTTTAGTTCATGAATATGCCAGTGGCTTGCGCAGGTTCTGTGAAGATCCAGAGGCAAGAACACATGTGAGGTTTGGGGAAAAAATATCATGTTCTGGCCGACAAGTATTGACACTTGCTTTTTAAACAAAGAGCTAATTTCTTAATTGTATGTATCCTGTGAAAAGGGAAGCAACACTTCAATCCTTCAACCCTAATGAAGATATAAATACTGTTCTACACACTCTCAGAAAAAAGTGAATCCTCCATTTATTCATTGTCCGGAAAGAAATTTAAATATCCAGTGTTACTTTTTAATCGAATAATACTGCCCTGCAACTAATGGAGGTGACCTCTGTCCTCCATCACAGGTACGGCTCTGGTCGCAACTCATTACAAACTCTTCATTATGCTCATAAAAACTTTTTTTTTTTTTTTAATCAAAAAGTAATCCTTACTATATATGTGAATGTGTTTAAGGCTGTGGAAGAATAGTGGAAGTGGCTGCTTGGGTGCTATCAGGATAAAGGGCTAGGGCAATTGTCCCCCAGCTGCCCCCTCGTACACACCATTGTATCACACACACGCATAAAATGGATCCAAGATGAACTCCCCCATGCAGCTCTTGTGTCTTCTAGTCCATGTAGTAATCCTATATTCCTTTTTTTTGTGTGTGTTTTAATTGTGTTGGTGCTCGGAGACATGGAGAAAATAGATCATGTCAGGCCGGATTAGTATGATTCATTTGAAATTTTGATTCAGCTAATTAAATGCTATAGTGTCCTTTATGTCTCATAAACTGCTGATAGAGAATGGGGTGGTAAGGGACAGCCTCTATCATGATTTCACCTGGGACCCATTGAAGGTGAGGAGTGGGGGGAGGAAGAGATAGAAAGCAGACTAAAGACAGGGAAGAGGACAGAAGAAAACACAGTCTGCATAATGTGTCTGCTGGACTTCCCAGACTGTGTGCTAGAAAACACAGATTTATTAGAAAATCTTGAACAGACGCATTCACCACCCTACATGTTTTGTGTTGGCATTGATTAGGGCTACTGAAAACTTACATGTGGAAGACGGAAGATGTGAATAAACGTTCATGCCTAGGATGTGGGCTGTTTTCTCAGGAGCAGGGCTACACTAGGACTACACTACACACTCAAAAAGCAAAACACAGACGCGGGATTTCCAATCACTTTAAATTAGCTCCTTGACGTTGAAAACTCTGCCTTTAGAAAACAAGCAAACATTAATGAGAAAATGTTTTCTGCCATGATAAATGTTTAAATTTGAAGCACACAGACATCAGACTGTCCCTGAAAGTTCCAGGGTTTTTTTTTTCCAGATAGGTCTAGACTACATAACATCTGAAAGAGGAAGACAGGTTAAAGTTATAAGTAATAAAACACACACTCGCTCAGTTCAATACATTCAGTGGTTTTGCTGCTACAGCCTTACTTGGTCTGGTATGACCAGTAGCTTATGGTGGCTAATTTTAACTAATGTTTGCTAACTTTAGATAGATATTTCTGTCTGACTGACATTACTGAGTCACTTTGCTGAAGAGTCTGGTCTTTTTGTGCTTCTGTTATACTGTGTTTTAGCATTCACCATTATTTCACTATTTCTACCAGTGGCCACAATGGCTGCTGTTCAGCTAAAGTTACAGTACATGGTCTCACTTTAAAGGTGCCCTGAATTTTTTTTTTATATACTTATTTTTACATTCAGTATTTCTTACCAAAATGCATTCATTGTGTGCATCATTGAGGCCTATCAAACATATTTCTTAAGTATTTGCGATGCCCATGTTTCTTATTTTGAAACTAGCATTGTTTATATCCATGTTTGCTAGCTAACTCTTCCCTGCCTGTGCTGGTGCATTGCTCATTGTAAGTTTCTGGTGATAACACACCATGAAACATCAGTTTGAATTGCATGAAACCATTGGCAGGAATTGCGTCATGTGTGTTCTGGTGTGCATGCCCAAGATATAAACAAAATGGGGACCCTCTCATCAAAACATTGCTCCATAGCACTGTTAGTGGTCAAAAACAGGGTACCTTTAACTCTGACAGTACAGACTCATCATCTAGTGTTTAAGAACACCATTATGTATCCCCTCAGAGTTTCAGATGCTTTATCAACCAAGTTGCTTTGAAAATATTAGAACCACTTCCCAGAGGGTAAATTATTGATGCTCAAACAAACATGAAACCTGTTTCTGACCATTAGCCTGATTAATATTTTACAACTTTGTTGAGTCACTTTTGCTGGCCTATTTTCTAGGCAACAAAGGGACTTTTGGATCAGTTTAGAGGTTGTGATCGGGAATCACACCACTCTGCTGAGGATTCAAAAAGAAGGGCAGTGTCTATTAATGGCCAACCCAGATGTCTGGAAACAGAGCAAAACAACCTAAATCTGTACCAGCAGACATCCGGTGGGGGTGATGGTCTAGACAGTGCCTCAAGTGCTGCACTGAAGCACATCTCAAGTACTACACTGCCTCCAACTACCTTTCACCTTCAGCTTCGACGCATATTGGTATGATTGACAGCTGTCATCGCGTCTCACATGTTCATCGTGGCCTCAAGAAAAGTCAAACAAATGTGTAAATTAGACGCTGATTTGATGCGATAGTTTATCGATACTTCTCATTTTGTTCTTTCACATCTAGAGAGGTCAGAGCGTAGGGTCAGCTCAGGCCCGGTAGGGACTCTGTGTTGCTCGAGGACATTCCAGCTGCACGGCTCCTCCTGAACAAGCTCCACCATCCCTTCAATAACAGCTGCTCTGCTGCCCTGCCAACCAGCTGCTGACCAGCTACACACACATTCTGCATGGAAAAGGAAACTGTCTTGCAGAATTCTGATCCTTGTAATTTGCGAGTGTAATCTAAGTAATACTGTATGTACTTATGTTAGTGGTGGAGCGTTGAACCACCAAAATGGAGCACTTAAGTGATAGCACTAAAATACTATCATTTAAATGACACCTGGGTGATTTGCACAAGCAGGAAGCAGTAATTTCACCTTCACAGGAGCGGCTGTGGCTCAGGAGGTAGAGTGAGTCTTCACTTAGCAGACCAAGTATGCTATTCGAACATTCAAGCATGCATTAACTTCTCCTCTTCAAATTACTGTAACGTGCAAGCAGCAACATGACATCTGTATTTCTTCCCAGTATGACTGAGTACTTTATGTGTTGAACGCTTCTCTCTCTCTGAGAGCTCACAACCGCTCCGTTAGTCTGCTGCTGATGTTTGGTTTGCTCCGTATTTTTGAGCTACAGCTGCTTGTATAAAACACTACAAGTATAGTCTACATTATGCTATAAATATGCACAACACAGACAAAGTTCATCTGGTGTTTCGCTTTTTTGTAAATGCACGCTGAAACCTTTTCATATTTGAATGAATATCTTTAAATGTCAACCCTGAAGACTTCTGTTGGAAACGGAAGGAGAGATGTGCATTTAAATTTGAATTTTATCTTTCAGCATGTTAGCAAAAGGATGGCCTCCCTGCCAAAATTCACCAAAAGAAAATAAGAAACTAATCTGACCCTCAGAATTGATTGAAAGCTCTTATAATAAACAGGTTAACACTGGACACAACTAAAAATATCCATTCACACACACACTCTCACACTCCGATGACAGCCAGTAACCATGCAAGGCAGTAGGCCTGACCATCAGGAGCAATTTGGGGTTCAGTGTCTTGCTCAAGGACATGTGAGCAGGAGGAGCTGGAGAAGATCGAACCACCAAGCCTGAGAGTAGCGGATGGCTCTACCATATTTCAATGCCATATTTCAGGGAAACACAGCTGGTTTGTGGGTGTAGCTGAGAGACTGAGCTTCAGCTGGTAAGCCACAGACCTTAAATCATTACACAGTGTTTACATGGCATTTTTACATAGATGTAATGGGGTAAAAGGAATGAATGTTATTTATTTAGTTGTTTGGGGTAAATTTGTTTTTTACTTTAATATTGTGTATATGTCAATGCTGTGAACAATCTCTTTTTTAACAAGTTTGGTGTATATACAGTAACATGAGGATATGGGAGAAGATGAGGGAAACAGCAGGGAAGGCAATTAGCCATATTCTGCTGTTTATGTGCTTTATATATTAAAAACTATGTGATGGAAAAAGGCATGTGTATTTGCCGGGAAAAAATAATGAAAAGATTTTTAAAAAAATCATTAAACGCAAATAATCACAAGCAAAATCCACCTGTCAACTATTATATGTTCTGTGAGATGAGTTGTGAGTATAGCCAGTGGTTAGCAGGTTAGCCACCTACCTCACTTGTACACAATCCACAGCATCATATCCAGTTATTATGTGTGCGATAGTTAATTTCTCCCTTTCTTAAATAAAAAAAAAACACATCCTCCATATTGTATGACATCACATAACAAATATTCTCTGCTTGTTTCAACACTATGATTCTTACGAGCGAGATATTCAAACACAAAATTCTGTTTGACAATTTTCTGGGTTGGTTCATGATTAAAAGTTTGAGTAATTGAAGAATGAGTGAAGAAGAAGACAGGGCTGAATGTTTGAAGATGTTATTATTTTCAGTACAAGGTTCCCGGCTGTTCCATAGGTGCAGAAACAGTATTTCACTAAAGTGCAGTATTTGTGATGTGCAGAGCTTTATAAATGTTTATATTATCAATGGGAGTGCCAATCTGTAGATGGGTGTCAACTTGAGGTCACTTCCACTCATTTGACCTTTGAACTCAATTCTGCCCCGTGCTATCCTCCAGAGAATTGACTGGGCCAGTTCAACCATGTGGATGTTTCTCCTGTCAGTGAATTACTAGACAATCCTCCGTCCCTGTATTCACGACTCACTGCACCAGTGGATTTTAACTGAACACTACATCACTCACACTGTCCAGCTCCCCGGAGACTGTCAGCTGTGTCAGGAGAGATGATTTAGAGGGTTTGAAGATTAGGCAGCTCATGACATCAATGAGGTTACTCAACACAGCAAGAAAATACTTTCATATAGCCCTTTTGATATATGTGACTTTTAAATGCTTTTCATTTGCTATCATGTGTTTATGTTTGATGTAATGTTTTGCTGCTGTAACACAAGAAAGTATCAGGAAAATTATTCAGAAAATTATTAATTTTGTCTAAGTCAGGGTTTTGGTCATTCGCCAAGTCATTATGAAATAATGAGCGCAAAGTGAGTTTTAGCTCGGCTGCTCACAGAGGGGATGCAGTGAATGCGAACAGTGCCAGTTGAGGTAAAGGTAGTATTTTATTCAACCTGAACTCGATGAATGTAGAGACAAAAGGAAAAAGGAGACAGGTCAAAAAACTGGAGTTCCTCATAAGTTTTGATCTGTCAGATCAGTCGTTGCGTACCTTGCTAGCTAGCGGGCAGCTGCTGCTAACATTTGTACAGTCTGTTTATTCTCCACAAACCGATGATGCACAGATTGCAAAAACACCCTGGTGGTAAAATGTGGGCAATTTAGGCAAAGGTTTGCTTCATGATCTGAACACACTTTAAACCTGCATTTTTGCATTTACTCACCGAGCAGGAGAAGCATTAACATTCATTTGAAGTTGCGTTTGTGTCCACCTGCTGAATTGAAGTCCAATATTCACTCTCTTTTAGCTCCATTTTGTTCTCCACCAACTCCTGAGGGAAATATCTGGCTCTTACCACCATGTTCACCAGCTTGTTGCTAACTTTGATCCGCCATTTGTTGCTGGGCAGGTAATGTACAGTGGATTCATCAGAGCTTCCTGCTGCGGCTAATGAGAGCGGCGCTACTGAACTAAAACGCCAACGTTTTGGGCCATAAAACAAGTTGTCAAAAAGCTCTGTGGAGATGAGGGAACTGAGAGTTGGGTGATAATTCTCTGTGGGTTGGTCACTACAAGCGACCCCTTTCACATTACGGTAGTCATTTGATCTAATGTTAATATAAAAATATTCATAAGAGCAGCTTTAAGGTTTTCATCCACTGAGATCATGCAAAGCAACTGTTCTTGTTTTCTTCTTCTGAAGACCATTAGCAACTAGCATCTATCTGTTATAATGACTAAATTTGCTTAGCTCAAAAAAGGGACTGATGCTTAGTAATGAGTCATTTGAGATTACATTTTGTTTCGGACAAAAAAAACTGTATTTTGGTGCTGATGTTTGGTGGTGTAAATTTTTGGTAACATTTGTGTATGTCAGCAAAACCAGCCTTTAGGTGACCTCTCACTGAGTGACCCTGCTCACTGGCTGCTAATCAACTTCGACTAACCTTGCCTCCCTGTAACCCTCCAATGGCGTCATGCTCCATTCGCCAGCTGACCAAGCATGAAATGATTATTGGGTTCCAAACTGTGAGATCTGGTATTCTGCTGAGCTCCTATGCTGGCAGGCCAGTTTGGTTACTGGCATAAATCAGGTGAAGGGAGTGGAGCGGAAGGGGACTATTATCCAGATGCCATCTATTTTTAGACAGGGAGGGAGATGGATGGTGAAGAGATGAGATGGAGATGGAAACTTATTTATACCAAGACAGGGAGGGATTGATGCAGGAAGGAAGAAAGGAAAAGTGAGATTAGAAGAAAGAAAAAAAGGCAAAGAACAAAGGAGTGAGAAAGAAAGAAGAGGGAGACATGAAGGTGGGGTTCAAAGGCTTAATGACCATTTGCACAGCTCATTGGTCAGGAAGAACAACCTTGGCAACCTTGTCGCAGCCCAGGAAAAGCTATCCATATATCTGGCATTTTACAAGCAGCATTAGCTACCTTATCCAGCTGTATTACCTGCCTGCCATCGACATGCATCATCAGTCCTGGCCGCCTGCATCATCAGCCTGAGACAGATGCCTCGATCTATACAACCATAGTACTTAGCAGCAGCTGTCAGCCACAGAAATGGCTGCCTTCATTCATGAGCAAGGACAGTCTCATAACACAGTCATACCAGGCACCAAATCCATAAACATGAGTCGTAATGTTTTATAATGCATCGTATATTTGACATGATTATTATATATGACCATATATTGTCTGGATCATAAGCATATATGCTACAATATGCTTGGAATAAACTTATTTCAAGCATAACTCAGCCATGCCACTTCCGCTGTAGAGATTTGGGAAACACGAATCTAGCAAAATAGGGCATATCAGAGCGAGCAGCGTGAGCCTCCTAAAGCTTTCCAAAGAGAATACAGTTCTAACTTTTAAACACCCTAAAGTAATCACAGAAATTAGCTCCCTGGGCTCCCTGGCCTATTGGAGGCCATTTTGCTACAGGTTTGCTGACACTTTGCACAAATGGGAGATATTCATTGTCAGAAATCCAGAAAATACAACAATACAACTCGGAGGCAAACGTGAACATTTTGTCCCACTCGGTTGCTCGTGGTCTAAACATGAATGCAGTATGAGACCCAGGTTGAAGAATACTGGAATTTCCTTTGAAATGTACTGAAAGTTAAGGTAGTACATACAAATGCAACTGGATGTACAATCCAGTTATAAACGCCCCATTAGCTTATCAATAGATTACTGATTACTGGGTATGTTTCCATGTGAGTTTTTCCACTTCTTAAAAGTTACTTGAGTCGTCGACTGCAGTGCCATTTCAGTCCAGTTCCTCACAGTGAATTTGACCTTCATATAATGAGTTTTCCCTTCATGCAACACAGAGCTTTGCCATCAGTCACTTCTTGCTTAGCCAGGCTGTCTGGCATACCATCAGGTGCTATAACAGAGCAGGTGCTGAGGTCTCAGAGCTGTGATTGTGTTTTGAACAGGGTATTTCCTCAAGGCTCCCCTCCTCACTTGTCTCTCTCTGAGCAGCTGGACGTCTCCATGCTCGCCTGATTAAAACAGAAATACTGTCGTCATATATTTTGCATTATTTATATATAAAGCTTCAAGTAGTTTTTAGTGGTTTCCACACAGGGCACTTAAACTTAGTTTCCAAAATAGTAAGAGCTCATTCAGAGGGACTGACAGGTAAATCCAGGTAAAAACCATCATCCATTATTTATTGCAAATATTAAATCTTACTAATATCTCAAAGGAGATGTAAATAAAGACACGCAGACAATTTGCATCAAAACAAATTATGACTGGTGTGCAGATGGATCATCTAAAGATTATATGTCTTGTCTTCAATAACATAATTCTCTATAAAGATGTGAATATTTTGTGCTTTATGTGTGTGTTATAAGGAAGTATTTTTTTGTGAGACATCATGTAGACAGTACTTATACTAGCCAGATCTTGTATCAGGGGTTCTCAGTGTTTTAGTGACTGATGGACCGTAATTGCATTAGATGTAATGACACATATAAAATATAATACATTTATATACTGTACAGACAATATAATTTATCATATATCAGAATCAGAAAAACTGACTGACTGGAGTCCAGTATACATTTCTTATAATACACTCATAGTTTGTTGACTAACTTCTAGCACTAATAGCAGCATGCTTTAAACACTCACACTGACTAAGGGAACAGAGAACAATAATCTCTTTCCCAGCTGAACCCAGCTGATATGCTGACATATCTCAAAAAAAGAAAATAGTTTGACATTTTGGGAAATACACTTATTTGCTCTCTTTCTCTCTCATCTCTGTACGCCAAACATAAAGCTATAGCAGAGCAGCCAGTTAGCTTAGCTTAGCATAAAGACCGGAAACTGTTGGGAACAGCTAGCCTGGCTCTGTCCAAAAATAACAAAATCCACTCACACATTTTGGTTTTCCACAAAATTATGTTTTGTGCTGGATTACTTCTCGGCCAGGTGCAGTGATTTCTTCCAGGAAGCTAAGCTAAGTTAACCAGCTGCTGGTGGTAGCTCCATATTAACTGCACAGTTATGAGAGTGAGAGTGGCTTCTCATCTAACTCTCAGCAAGAAATGAAATAAGACATTTTCCTCAAATGTCAAACTGCTCCTTTAAAAGGACCAGGTTTTAAAAATGCTTTCTTCCCAGGTGGCCACTGTTGGCTTGGAGCTGCACTTTGGGTATTTTGTATGATGCAAGTACAGCAATTTGTACAGTTTTGGCATATAATACATTTTCAACAGATAGCTGTTATTATATTTCTTATAATGATTTAGCAGAACTGCAGTGTTCCAGCCATTAAGCAATTGAAGTTAATATTTGCTAGAGATATTATCCTCCCTTTATTTCAGCGTCTGCATCCTACAAAGTATATTTTGACTCCAGCCAAACTGTGAGATATGTTTGGTGATTACTATTGGACTTCAATGTAGCATAAATAGGCTTTTTCCTGCCTCGATTTTGCCAGGGGCCATTTGTTAGGTTGCCTCATGCACCACCTGTTCTGGCATAAATAAAACATGCTGCCATGTCAGCCTCTGCCTCCTATAACTTAGCTTCTTCTGAAAAATACAGACTGCTGGTATGATGGAGAATTCTATGGAGGTTGAAAAATAAGCTACGAGATGTAAAATGGTTTGTTGAAAACCTGCTGTCCACTCACTACAAATTTTGGAAGTGAGAGTGACAAATTCAAAGTGTTCTGTTGGTAATCTGCAGCTCTTTCAGCCTGGATAGAAAAAATAGAAACAACAGTTCTTTGGTTCAGAGATAAAGCAGAATATTTCATCTTGTGCAGTGTGTAGCCAGAGGAAATGGGTTGCATCAGAATGTTCTGTGTCAAAGTGCTGCACACTGTATATGGAGCTGTTTTCTCCATTTCTTTGCAGTTCTTATGTTTTATTCACTCCCCTCTCCAAGCAGGCAGCTGTAGGGACTGTGTTTGGGCTGCGCAGCACCTGATGTGTTCAGCTTGGGGAATCCCTTTGTGGCAGGCCGTTCTGATATCATAGTATTGCCTGATATTATTTGGCTTTAATCCATTATAATTTCAGACACACTCTGAGACCCAGCACCAGAGTTGTGAGTCCTCATTAGCGGTAATAATATCCAGCTGGCCCCTCTCGATGCCTACCAATGAGCCGGAGGCCTATCGACAAGGAAAAAGGTGCTGCTGCTTTTGACTCTGTGCCAGACAGCAGAGAGGAGGGGATGGGGGTGGGGGGGTGGGGTGTTGAATGTGGGAAAGAAAAAGGGGTCATTTAAAGGCTCGCGAGTGCAGCGTAGGAATAAAAATGAAGCAATGTGTGAAGTATGTGACTACCAAGAGGAAACTGATGCCACCCTAGAGTCACAGTCTGACGCCTCATCTCACAAGTTTGGGTGTGGTTTACTCAAAATGTGTCCGACCAGCATGGATCTGTGATGCTTCATGGTATAAATGCTGCAGGGATGAATACACAGACTTTTGTCCAAAGAGAAATGTGGCACTGAACGTTAAACAACTTACATTCATTGAAAGCTTTCTCTGAGGATTGTGTCCTTTTTGGATTGATTAAAAAAGCCTTTCATCGTTATGATTGATTATTATTTGATTTAAAAAATTGTTATTCATGACATGAGTATAACAAAATGGCACAACAGTCCAACTAAGGGTCCAACAAACTACCATACTGACAAATGACACGGTTCAGGAGGGCAGAGATTGAAGTGAACAGTGAAGAAGTGATTTGGAAGTTGAAGCAGCTTGATGTTGATTTATACAAGTGGATCAGCAGGACACAGGCCTACAGCAGCAGCTGACTGTGCTCCACAATGGGGCTATTTCATATATTTCTGTGACATTTTCACAGAGCATGACAAGTGATATTGGAATAATGCAAGTTAAAATTCACACATACATAAAAGCAGTTGTGGTAACTAAGTGCCTTCACTCAACTAATGTTTCAATTACAATTATTTTACAAGTTTTACTTGAGTAAAGCCATAATATAAAGCCTCATAACTTCAAAAGACTCAGTCAAAGTGTGCCTCACTATAAAGTAGTACCAAATGCTGCTTAGTAAGTGCATCAGTAATAACACTTATACAAAATGAAGTAGAATAACAGTGAATAAAATAAAATAACTATATATTATATTATATAAATAATAATGTAATAGTAAACTTTATTTATACAGCACCTGTCATACACAGAATGCAGCTCAAAGTGCTCAACAAATTAAAAGAAGAGAAGAGCAAAGAAGGAAGGAAGTAAAATAATAAACAGTAAAAACACTAAAATACATAAAATAGATAAAACAAAAATATTAAATTAAAGTAAAACTTTAATAGTTAATATACATATATTTGTATATAAAACAGCTATAATCATCTTAATAATTGTAATCCTTAGATTGAGCAGTAATGTACATAATCAAGAAATGGCAGTTTTTATAATATTGTCAAACATGAACGTGAACTATGACATTATGACTCTGATAAACTAGACTTCTCTACAACCTTGTCCGTCTTGCGTAAATGATGACGTGTTTGTTTTTTGCCAGAGTCAGTGGAAATAAGTGTTGCTAACCCTGGCAGAGTCACAGTCAGTGCTCCACCAATCGCGCTACGCAAGAGCAGTGTTGACTCATCCCTGATGAATATTCATGCTCCATGGTTGTCTGTGTCTTTGTGCTGATGAAGGCATTTACAGTACAGTTGGGTCTCTGGTGATGTCAAGGTTGCTGGCATTGTGCTGGCCAGATGTACAGACGCACATGCTGAATCTGTCAGTGCCGCTGGCTCCGTTGGCACCAGAGCATGAGAGAATGAACGAGACAAGCATGAGAGGGTTCATGAGCACACTGAAGGAACAGCTATGAACTTCACTTCACTCAAAAATGCCCTTAAAACTCAACTTCAATCAGATATTCAAATATATCGATCATTTACTGAATAAGGCACTAGTTATTTTTTTAAGGGAATGGGCACAATTTATAACATAGTGTATTATTAGTATGTTATTCTTTTCCTTCACCTTTCAATATTGTAAAACTTACATAAATGAATATAATAAATGAATAAGCAAATAAAATCATGAACCAGATGACGGCCATATTCACGTAGCTCTATATAATATACACATAGAAAGTAAGTCATTATACTTGTGTATGCTAATGCCTATCAGGATGGCTTGTGCAGTAGAGCTTGCCTCCCTTCTAAAGGCTAAAAGTTTTTCCAAGAGTGAAAATACAACTTTGTACATCTTAGTATGCGTCTAAATCAAAACCTTGCAGTAAATTTGCAACTTGTATTTAAATATTTAAATCAGCATTTGTAAATGTTACCAAAACAGCATGCAAATCCTAAATCCTTCACCTGGGACCACTGTCATAATTTTGGACCATAGTCTGATGTAAAGGAGGCCCAACAAACAGGAGTGTGAAACACTGTGGTGGTGTTGAGGCCGGGGTGATATTTGCCGACACACTTTCAAGTGCCAAATAAGATTTCTACTATTTTTAGTAGTATATACGTGTGACAACTGTGACAAAAACCTTTCCCTTAACCACAGAAAAACACTAATCTGCATCTCAGATTTTGTGTTAGTTTAGGGGACCACCAAAGTCAGTGGGATTCATCCTCTGGGGACCACGAATGTCTGCACAACAGTTAGTTGTTGAGATATTTCAGTCGGACCAAAGTGGTTGACCGACATGGACTTTCGTGGACATATCAGTGTCTAAAGAAGCTGTTATATCAGGCCCAGTTTGGTGAAAATGTGACTATTAAATAATGCACCAGGCCTCAGGAATAATTCTACTTGATGTAATGGTGCAATATAAAACATGGCATCTTGGGTTTTAATATTTGAACACAGGATAAGCATCATAGAGCTTGTGTTGGAACAGACACATAGAGAATACATTGTACAGTGTGGAAACATGTTTTCCTAAGGGTTCATTTAATGGAATA
This sequence comes from Oplegnathus fasciatus, assembly GCA_003416845.1. Lineage (NCBI taxonomy): Eukaryota > Metazoa > Chordata > Actinopteri > Centrarchiformes > Oplegnathidae > Oplegnathus > Oplegnathus fasciatus. The sequence continues at coordinate 385,990 of NTHP01000253.1, forward strand.
GCAGGCTTGAGAGGTTAATGAATTGTTGATTGATAAGCGCATGTTTCCATCTCACTGTTGAATGAATTTTGCACGAACTTTTGAAATACTTTTAAAACACAAATTAGGACTATTTCAGCTGAGTTGAAGTCAACAAATCTGCTCCCTGAACGTCAAAACGGCTCACATCCAAAGCCAAAGAGCCTTTCAGGAAGTGACTTGTGTTTGCCTGCCTGATGTTTTCTAGTTAGCTAAAGCTGGAGAGATGTCATACTTTTATCCAGCCCTTTCAGTCGCTGATCCACTGATGAAAGTTGTAGAATAAATTGAAAATGCAAACGCACCAGATGAAATATTCCTAGAAACTTTACATATCCAAAGATTTCTCCACTGAACAAACTAATATAACAGCAGGTACTACCCTTTATACTGTACAAGGATACAACAGTGATTCTGGCTGTTTTGCCCAGAAAATGCTCAGAGCTGTTTTTCTAGTGCTAATTATTGTTAGTATTAAGTTGATACTTGTTGAATGAGAAGGATTTTAGTCCATTAGCTACTGTGGCTTTCTGTGGCTGCTCGGTGCTGAATTAATTGTGTGGATTGTATTCATGTTCATATTAATTGTATGTTTGCTGTAAAGCTTTGTCTACCACATGATTGCAGACTTTATGTCATGATGTCTAAAGTTGTTTTCTATTCATCAAATAACCTGTAATTTGGCTTTTCAAATTCAGTTCATCACGATTACAAACACTGTTGATACTTGAAATAGTTGAGAGTTACTGTTGGAAATTTTTCATTTGCAGATGGGAAGCTACACACTTTCTCAGGCAGACACACACACACACACACACATGGCCTCTGAGGACGTCAGGAAATTTCAGCAGCACGTCCGAGACGCAAACCAATCGATTACCGTGTCCTCTCCGCTTTCCCTTGCAGGGCTCAGGGGCCGGACATCAGCGGGGAACCCTGTAGCAGTCGATAAGCTCAGATATCTGACACACACCACTGAAGACGACAATATCAAGGGCAGATAGCACGCCTATGTATCTGTGTGTGGGTAAGAGAAATGGAGAGACATAGTCACAAGTCAAAACCTTCCCAGAGACCTCCAATAAGGCCAGACTAACACGGAGTGTGCACAAGCTAATCTGAATATGCACTAGGCCAATATTAGCTCAGTCAAATGACACTCAAATGACTCCATCTCCATTAAATGTCCCCCCATTTTGTTCTATCCACTGTCTTTCTCTCCCATTTACCCTCTAAGTGGCTGCACCACCACAAAATAAATGCTCTTCTGCAGACATAAAGAGCGACTTCATCTGCTGGAGTGATGTGCACATACCGCATTACAAGGCTTAATGGATGCTTGGGTAAGACATTGTACATACAGTGGGGTTCATGGGAGGACCATGTGACCTGGGAGAATGTTTACAGTAACAGTCAGCCTGGCTGGAGAAAGATGTCATAGATTTGAGGCACGTTTTTGCACTCAATCAGAAAATCGTGTGGTAACACTTTATAATACAGCCACTGTGCTGCTCTCAGCTTCTGTTTTCAACGTTTTCATACTCTAAATTCCAGCTGTTTCTTATTTATTGTACTCCTGATTGATGTTTAGCTACCATCAACGAAACTCAACACCCTTTGGTGTTTTTTCAAATTAAAAGCCTAACTGTAAAAGGAAAGCAGCAGGACTATTAATGTGAAAACTCTGGAAGCAGTGGCAGCATAACATAGTTCGGGTAAAAATGCAACGTGAATGCCTGACGTGACTGTTGCTGCACTGATGGAATTAGTGCTGCAGAAATGGACATTTATCAACACAACAGGTAAACATGGCAGAGGTTTTTACTTTGCTTCTATTGTCATCTAAAGTAAGTGTAAGATCTACAACATAATAAAATAATGTAATAATAGAACATACAGATCAGATTTAATGTTTAAAGAGGAACCTGGTAATGATTATTTTTATTATTCTAATTACACAGTAAGAACACATTTGTTAGCTCCATTTTTCCCATGTTTTCCAAAAACAGTTTTGTTTCCAGTATTGTACCCTGTGGGTAACCAGTTTTCCCAATACCTTGAGTGTAATTTATTCCTCCTATCCTCTAAAATTCTCAATTGTTACTCCCTTGTTCCCCATAGTCTTGCTTTCTTCCACTGTACCTACATTTAATTACCAGTGGGAACCAGTAAGTACTTTATTAGTACCTGGTTCATACAGCTAAATTATATAGTAAGGGGTGTTTCCCCTTGTGTCTCTCTCAAAGCACTTCCGTATTTTCTTTTTCAGTCACTGGTTTTGTGCTGTTCACTCCTTGCTATGTCCCAAATTTATATCTGGCTTTTCTCTCCAAAATGAAAGGAAAAAAATGTAGAAGGATAAATATGACTGAGTTGAAGCTGGTCATCATCAGCTGCAATCGCCAGGAATCACTGAGGGAAAAGCCTCTCCCTGCCACTGGATGAGTAGGTGATGATGGCTTTTCTATTGCAATTTGATCTACCTGTGATTGAGTGGAGTGCACCATTAAGATTGGGGATTTCTGCTGATTTATTCCCCAACAGCCAGTGTCCTTGAAAACATCTGTCAGCGCTGCCAGGGATGGATCGGCTCCCAGAGAAAACACACTGCAGAGTGATGAGGTCCACGGTGAATTCTGTGTGTGAATTACAGTGGCTGAAAAGTAAAGAGAAGTTGTGACTTGCAGCTGGGAGGTTGCCAGTTGTAATCCCAGCTGAAATCTATGTGTTGGGAAAGTGAATGAAGGCTCCTCTTTGCTGTTGTGTACATTTAAAGGTGCCCCGGAGCACAGCAATTAACCTCCAACTGCTCTAATGGATCCGCTTAGTGGCAGAGATGCAGATAGTGTCACCTGGACCAAAGGCTTTACAGGGACAGCACTTACTGTACCAAAGAAAAAGAATTTCTTTCTAATATGTTTTCTTGCAGTTTGACTGTATGTTGAACAGTGAGTTAGCTTAGCTCAGTGGATAAAGATCGTGTTAGACTTTTAATTCATGTCCAGTTTATGAATATGCATATTCTGGTAAAGGTCAGTCTAAACGCAACATGTTGGTTTCTCTTCATCTGAAATAATAGCTTTTTCTGCACAATGTCCAACATGTGCTTTTGGTGTAAAACCCTGTAAGTGTTCATGCTAGCAGCTATGTTTGGTTGTAAAGCGGTGCTTTGCGCTAAATGCTAACATCAGTATGCTACACAATGATAATGCTAACATGCTTATGTTCAGCAGGTACTTATGTTTGCCATTGTTACCATCTTAGTTTAGTATGCTAAGTGCATACTAGCACTAAGAACAAAGTAATGTCATGATATAGCAAAGGAATTTTGACCTAATGATTACCAAACGTATCACAGTTCATCCTGGGGGTGTGATGTTGTCGAGCTGGACCCAAGTGCAAAGAACACACCATACACATAATCTTTATATTACTTTTCTTTGTTCAAGTAAACACAAAGCAACAAAGTCTACTGCCAGAATA
>NTHP01000253.1:403502-414176 GCA_003416845.1 Oplegnathus fasciatus
ATCAGTCTTCTCTGCTGACTTTTGGAAAGAAGTAAATCATTCCCAGAATGTTGGACCATATAAGCTAGTATTAGTACTAGTTGTGTATTTACATAAACATTCTTTGTTTGTGTGGCAACTTTTCTACAACCAGAATGGATACCTAACAGCTTGGTCCCATCACTTCTCCAGCCGCAATTTCACTCCCAAATTTGCATACAGACATTTGGTTTCATTTATTGACTTTTCTATTACAGAGCTGACCCAGTCACATCACAGGCCCCTCTTTGTTTGTTATATATTGATCCTTTTTTTGCACACTGCTTTTCCCCACGACTGCACTGTGTTAGAAGACAAAAACCTCTTTCTTTCCACCATGTACAAATAAACAAATAACTCTGCGGAAATTGCAGGATTGAGTTTAACATTGTCTGTATTTTGGAGCTTGTTTGTGAGCTTTTTCAAATTAAACATAATAGACCACCATTTATTCAGTCATTTATTGTTGATGTTGTTGTTGTTGTTGTTGTTGTTATTATTATTATTATTATTATTATTAAAGGATAAGGTCTGTCATCAGGGCTGTAGCTAGGACTTTAGAAATACTAAGGTCATTAGTTCATATAGCAACATGTCACCCAATGCAACGGTGTGGCTCACTGATCGATTTGGACAACACTGAAGCTCTGTGCCACAGAGGAATAAGATGTATCAGGCTGGATACACACACAATACTTGATCACTTCATTGTTGGTTTTGGTCATTTCAGGGAAATAAGAACAATATAGAATTTCACCTGACTTATTGTTTAATGAATAATACCTGCCCTATGCCCTACAAGTGAACTTTGGATATATTTATATTTTACTTGGATTCCTTTGCAACACCAATAGAGTGCAGCAGTGGAGCAGCTTTCATTCATTTTAAAGGAGGCATTTGCTGTTTGGCTGCAGGCTGATAGCAGAGTTTGATGCTGATGGCTGTACTTGGGGTAAACAGAAGTTATGTTAAAGGAAATTACAAGTTCTAGAGAGGGAGAAGCTCAAGGTGAAACTAAAAAGAAGGGTGGAAGTGGATCAAAAGACCAGGTGGAGAGGAGGCTCCAAGTAAAAAATCAGAACAGGTGAAGGGGTGGAGAGAACACCCAGAAGCCTGATGGAACGCATGGATGGAAGATGGAGGAGGGTTGCACAGAGAAATCCCTTTTAGCCTGGAGGGCCATATATTTCCACAAATGCTATGTCAGCATGGTGGCACATCGGCTGCGACAAGTGCCAATGATTAATGAGATTGGGAATGACTGTTCCAACGTCATTTAACGAGTAGCTATATTTTCTGACGAAGACCGCTTTGCAGTGCATTCCAGAGGCGGTTAGATTCTCCATGCGTAGACATAGGCACCTTGTACCTCAGGCTAACACAATCACTCCTACCATCAGTGTTATTTATGTTCAGCATGGTGGAGAAATATTTCATGACAATCTGTGTCGTAGATCAAGGGTTGTGGATACAAGCATGCAGTAGCAGATAGAAGAAGTCAAATCTATCCCAGAACACGGGTGTTCTCTATTAGCCCTCTGTGTCTGTACAAGCTTCAGAAGTGAAACAAAAGGTGGTAATAACACAGGGTTGCCCAAGCCTAATAAGGCCTTACTGTGTATCTGGGAGTCTCAAGCTGTCAGGGGCCTCTGAATCCTTAGTGGATAGCCCTGGCTTTCTCAAGCCTAATATGGCATCACATATTGAAATAAAGACATTTTATAAGCACAACTGGGATACAGCATCCATATGGATTCTTAGCTTGGCTGCCACTCCCTCTTAAGACAACACTTATACATGCAAGAAAATGATAAATTGTCGTGCCAGTTAAGTTCTAGCTAATGTGGATTCTCAATATCAATCGCTTAATCTCACAATACTGTCTTCTCTCCATTTGTCTACATTAGTATCTCTTTATGTCTCTGTGTTTAGAGTGTGGTTGTTTTCTTTCTTTCTTTTTCTGCAGTAGAAATCTACGGCAGCTCTTTGAAATGTTTGGTCTATCAGATCAAAAAATGCATTTTGGTCTCATACAACAGCCCCTTTAAAGTAATGATGCCAAATGTTTTCAAGGAATTAAAACTTGCTTTTGATACTTTTTGCTTTTTATACATTTTTTCTGCAACAGCGACTCAAAGTTTTTACATTCTGTGTTTACCTCTCTATATAGTAGTTTTCATTCTTAGTGGCGGAGTCCACCATTCCCACGCGTTCAATTTGCCTTCTAGCGCACATTCCCAACAAACGATACATATACTGTATGTAATCCAGCATTGCTGTTTTAATAATAATTAATAGTAATTTCATCTCACCAATATCAGACTGATTGTTTAAGTTACAGCAAATGCAAACTCAACATTTCCTGCTGTTGTTGCTTCACTTAAAAGCCTTCATGTGGCGAAACATCGGGTGGCTTTTATTGTGCAGAGACTATAGGAATGTATTTCTCAAAGAGGTTAGCACTAACCGCGATCGTTCATCAAAATGCAAATACAAAACAAGACAACGCCCACTTTAGGTGTTTTTCGTCAGTGGCTCATTTTAAATTTTTGTCAGTAATGGAACAAGAAGGAGCAGTGAGCAGTTAGATACACGCGACAGGCTGCACACCTCCAGCTCCTCAGAAAGGTACCAACTTAACTGTGTGTGGAAAATTACTCACGTTGTGTGCAGCATAAAATCAGACTGCGGCTGCTCATGGAATGATGGGAAAAGGATGATTACTGACTGACTTCTTCTTCAGAACCATGGAGAGCGACAGAAAGTAAAACCATCTAAAGTTTGCAATCACTCATAGCAGCTCTGCGATTGGCCACTGACCACATTGTCTTCTACTTCTTCTACTGTTCACTGTTAAGTTCAAGATTCAAGACTTCATTGTTGTTTCTCTCATCCAGATGTACAGGATGTAAAAGATAAAAGCAGCTCAAGACATATTGTTATAAATGAGTAATTTAGAAACGGTCCATAAAATGCTTACTCCCATACATATACAGTATGTGCACATGCCAAGCAACAGTGATATCAACATGAATGCATTTTTTTTCTCTACTGTAGAGTTACGAGAAATCATCATTTACATTTGACTGAAGACAACATTATTCAGAATTTCATGGCATAAGTTATACAGTACATACAGTGATAGTCATGGTCAATTATCCTGCTACCATTGTTCAAGTAACACTGAGCACATTATGCAGGCTTCTACCTTAATCACAGCTGCTTTGGATTTTTATGAGCCACTGCATAGCTCCAGATCCTGAAGGAGATCCATTCTGGCAAGTTCAAAGTCTAGTAGTAAAAGAAAGTGCAGAGGTGATTGGGACTTTGCCATCCAGGCTCTTAGATTTTTACTCAATGCCTGAGAAGCTTAGGCAGCAAAACCAGTGTGATATCTGACATCCCTTCTCAATAAACACCTCTACAGACTAGCTTTTATATAATTAATTCTGTACTTTGTTTTGATTGGATTTGCCTGTTTTATATGCCAATTATTGTCATATATTTATTTGTAACACAGCAGGCACTACATGCTTTTCTCCAGCAGACTGCAAATTGGTCTACATTCTTTGTGTGTTGCAGCAGAAGAAAGTTCTCCGCAGTGTGCCGTTGTTGTACAGAAAGCAGGCAAAAAGTGGCACTTCCACCATGGCTACATCTGTATGCCAGTGTATAGTGTCAGGCATAAATGCACAAATAAAATTCAAAATGACCATACAACCATTCCAGAAACTATTCATACAAGAGTTTTCTGATCTACCACCTGTGATTTAAGTTAGGCAACGAAGACTACATGGTTAAGGTTAGGGTTGGTAGGACACGGTATGCAAACCGCAGTAACCGGTGTTAATGTCAGGCACTTTTTACACTCTGTACTACATCCATCTTTGCTTCTCATCAAGGGCTGGTCATAATGTGCATGAGCTACGGAAGCCCATTGCTGCCACGCCAAAAAAAGAAAAATAGATCAGTATCATGTTATAACATAAAAAGTTTATTTTTACAACAAGGTGTTTTTCATGTTTTAATAAGATATTTTAACGTTATTATGACATACAAACTTATCACGTTATAACAAGAAACTTTTCTGTTTTAACAATATACTATTTATCTTGTCATAACGTGATAACTTATATTGTTCTTATTGTTAGGCTATAATGTGAAACTCGTATTTGAATTGATTAAGTTCTACTTCATGCTTGGGTTGAAACATGCATGGGGCTGTACAGAAGGAATAATGAGTCCGACTCTCTGAAGGTAGCGTCATTTCTCATTGATCAGCTGGAGGAGCACGGAAGGCTCCATGGATACAAGCCGATTTGTCTGGAATTGTCCCAGTTTCAACCTGGGTGTCCGAGTCCTAACAGATATCTGTAAAACACTAACATGACCCGGTTTTCACCACAATTAAAATAAGAATTTTAATATTATACTTGTTCAGCGCTTACACAGACAGTTATCATGTTCTGTCCCACTCATTATTACCTAACCAATATAAAATCATAAACAATGCACCATGCGTCTGAATTCAACACTGATTTTTCTGTATGTGTGTCAATCAATCACTGTGTCGTTGTCAATGGAAATGCTGCATTCATGGCGTCCATGGAGTTGAAAGGTCTGCTCGGTATGCATGCTCTTGCTGGTTTCTTCAGCATTACCAACCCTAGCTTTAAGGGTCCCAGTTTGGGGGTTTGAAAATATGGTCACCCTATATAAGCTACACCATCTCAGCTGCGTCCAAGCTGGGTATGTATGTATGTATAATATAAGTTACCACATTATAACAATATATATAGTATATTGTTTGAAGTATGTTTGTTCTGTTTCTTTGAGGAAACATTTCTTGTTATAATGTCTTTGTATGTCGTAATAACATGAAAACGCCTTGGCATTGATTCTACAAGTCTCTACAAGTGCCCTTTGGGGGCATTGTCATCCTGGAAGAGACCACTCCCATCAGAATACAAATGTTTCATCATAGGATAAAGGTGATCACTCAGAACAACTTTATATTGATTTGCAGTGACCCTTCCCTCTAAAGGGACAAGTGGACCCAAGTCATGCCAGCAAAATGCCCCCCACAGCATACCACAGCCACTGTAGGGGTCAAGCATTCAGGTTTTTCCTTTAATCTGTCACCCATCTGTATTTACCTAGTTACCCCAGTTACCATTTGCCCATTACAGTAAAAGGGGATACATGGGTTTTTGTTTTGTTATTAAAACAATGAGTTTCATTTCAATCAATATTGCTACTGTAGACTAGTTATGAAATGTATAATAATAATAGCTGACGATACAAAAGCATTAGAGCTTAACTCGTGGAGTTGCAGTCACCTGGAGGATAAAGAACTAAGCTTATGAATTATTGCTGCACCCTGCACTGACCAGGGAACTGTGGGTTAGTTAGGTATATGAGTATTACTCCCACTATACCACTTATGAGGCTTTGATAAAGTGGAGTGGAGTTGCCGAGCAGCTAATAATAAAGCTGTGGTTGTAATGGGCAGTTTCCAGGTATGAATGAATCGGAGGGAATACCGGGAAGCCCATTGCTCGAAACCGGGAGAAAAATGTTTGTCGTGTCTATTGTAGGATGACACATTAAGATAAAAAGTGTAGATTCAGTAAATCCCCCCACCCACAGTCACTCCCCTGAATGGACAGCAAATTGAGCAGACCCACTGATAATTAAAACAGACAGACTGAAAGATTGGAGTTTGGCACAATTCAGATAGAGTTTGGTAAAGTTTGATAGTGTGTCCATAGACAATGTGGAATGAGAAGGGTCCTAGGTTAAATTAAGTGTTGTACTGAGATAAGTGAGACATTTTTTGCTACATATGATTTGGGATTTTTGTGAGAAAGTAAAGGTAGAAAACAAATTTTAAATAAAATACACTAAGAATATTTACCTACAACTCCTGACAGAAATCGGAGGGGAAACATTTGGTCCATCATCTTAAAAACACTACACTGTCAAATTTGTATTTCTTTTAAAAAATGAAAAATAAATAAAAACTGCAGTTTTTGGTTTAATGAGACATTGAAATCAGCTACAGCTAACATAGCTAACTAGTTAGCATTATGTCATAGAGATACTTGAATCATTGCTTTCTGATTGTTGTAGCCTTTACATAAAATTAGTTCCTCTGAGAGTTTGCTAGGACGTCTTGAATTTTGAACAGCCTGTATTAAATCAGTTTGAGTAGCAAACCATTAGCCTGATGGGGACAACTTTAACTGCTTATGTGTTGTTGGGTAGTTTAATGTATAACAGCACATCATATTTTATAGCCTCCTAACATGTTTCACATAGGCCTATAAAATCTTAATCTGTNACACTGATTTTTCTGTATGTGTGTCAATCAATCACTGTGTCGTTGTCAATGGAAATGCTGCATTCATGGCGTCCATGGAGTTGAAAGGTCTGCTCGGTATGCATGCTTAGCGCTGAAACAATTGTCCCCCATCCTGATGAAAACGTCTATGGTGCGTGCATAAGTGCATACATGTGCACACGCATGAATGTGCGGGTACACTTAAAGCTTGGGTAGGCAATGTCTTTTAGAAGCATTTTTTGTTATATTTGTTGAAATTCTCTTTACNTCTTTACATCCAGACAGCAATCAATAATTCAAATGCTCTGACAAAAAAAAAGAAAAAAGTCTGGTGTCTGTGGCTTTCGCAGGACTGTAATAAGCCCGTCCCATCATTTCATTCGGACCGAATGAAATGATTGGATGGCACTCTGACCCTGCACTCACTGTCATCTTCCACACGGCTAAAGCTAGCGAACTAGTCGCAGAATGACAGGGAAAGAAAAGAAAGACAGAAGAAGAAAAGGCTACGACCAAAAAGAGGTTGGATAAAGCAAGAGGTCAAACCAGAGTCAACATCAGTATGGATTTTTCAACGATGGCGAGAAGAACTGAAGGAGTTGAAGGCTGAAAAGTGAAGCTGTGAGTACTAACAACAGCCATGTTGGTTGTTTACGTTCATTATGATGATGTTCGGTGTTTTCAGACATGTGAATGAGACACGAGGTAGTTGGACACGGTTAGTGACGACAACGATGCGCTGCGCTCCTCTCCCCAACGCTCTCTTGTGGACTCATCCTCCAGAAGTAGTCAGGCGGTGCGCGTTCGTGTGTTTTGAGGGGAGTGGCTTTGGAGGGAGAGTGGGGGGTGGGGTCGTATACTTTCAAAATCTAGCTTACTCTTGCTGGTTTCTTCAGCATTACCAACCCTAGCTTTAAGGGTCCCAGTTTGGGGGTTTGAAAATATGGTCACCCTATANGACAACTTTAACTGCTTATGTGTTGTTGGGTAGTTTAATGTATAACAGCACATCATATTTTATAGCCTCCTAACATGTTTCACATAGGCCTATAAAATCTTAATCTGTAAAGTAACTAGTAACTGTAGCTGTCAGGTAAATGTAGTGGAGTACACAGAGCAATACTCCAGTTGATCTTAAGTACAGTACTCGGGTTCTTTCCACCACTGTCAATTAATCGTTTGATCTCTAAACTGTCAGAAAATAGTGAAACTTGATATGACAGTATTAGAATGTTGTGATAATATGACAGTTTCTTTCAGTTGACACACACAAAAAACAACAATTCTAGAACTCCGTCATAATGTGGTGACATCACAGAACAACCCTTCCTGTGCTTACATGTTCACTGTATCAGTCAGAGACCAGTCCAGTAGAGGAGTGAACGATACACAAAACTTTCTGAGAGTTTTATTTCTACAAACCGGAAGCTATCGGACCATCATTGTTTCTACAGAGAACAACAAGGTAAGCTAGCTTGTGTCTAGACTGACTGGTGGTCAAACACTGGTGTCATTTACTGGAGACATCTCCTCCATGTGTAGGTCGGTATGACCTACTGGACAAAGGAGGGGAGACCACACATGAGTTGTAACTAAAAATAGGTTTATTTTACATTAATAAAGAGAAATGAACATAAAGACAAACACAACATAAGCAAACAGGGTGGAAGCCAGGTGAGAGAGTGATTGGTGGACTGCAACCAGCTTATATGGTCTTTCAGCCAGACCAGGTGAGCTGAATCTCCCTGAAAAAATACTTTTATTTGATACATTTTTCTTCTAATTTTAGTAGCTGTAAACTTGATTCTGTACAATAAGTATACAATAATCAGCCAACCTTCTCTGGTGAATCAGTAATGTTCTNNAACACATGTCGCTGTTTTCCTTCAGAAACAAACTAAATGTGACTTAAGTCAGGCAGTATCTGAACCAAAGAAACCTACACAACAGACCACCTCCTTCATTTAGATAGGGATCCATTTTTAGTAACACTTTGATATGATGGCCTGTTTTACATGTTACTCAGATTCATTCTTTTTGAAAGTGCAAAAGTTTTCCAGTGTTTGTATTTAATTTCATTTAAGCTAGATTTATGTATTTGAAGATCTAACACCCTCCTGATACTGTAGTGCACCCTGTGACAAACAGCACATCTGTTTTTGGTTTCATTTGCTTCTTTCAGATTTAATTGAGTACTGAGGAACTTCACCATGACAGAACAGCCAGCCCAGGACCAAGCAGGGTGTTCTGCTGCATCGGGGCAGATCCCTGATGCTCTGCATATTGACCTGCCGCATGTTGATCCAGAGGAAGTCCGTTTTACCATCAATAAGTGTTTGATACCAATAACACAGTGAGTGCTGCAGCTTAAAATACAGTATTTAGTATTTACGAGTATTCTAATGACACATCAAGTGACGGTGTTGTTATTACAGAAGTGACAGTGTGGCAGTTAGAGACATTTGTGACAAAACTGCACTGTGTAGAAATGTGAATACATAAGTTGTGTTTAGATGGGAATCAACCTCAGAGGGTTCATGCCACAACATTGATTGTTTTCTTACAGGCATTGGGAGTTAATGGCAGACGGCTTAGTGACCTGTGCAATGATGACTACAATGGCCAATTCTTGCATGGATATTATCCAAACTCTTGCAGAGACCATCCTGGATGTTGTGATGCCGCAGGTCTACAGATATATGAGAACCTACGGCACCTTTTCTCCAACCATCCTTGGTCTAACTGAGGACCGATTCCACACCTACCTGGGGGATTTTATTGAACAGGCGCTGAATAACTGCATGAAGATCAAGGTGTCCAAGGTGTCCAAGGTGTTCTCCCAGTCGCTTTTGACACACATTTCAAAGACGGTCAACTCAGTCTTGGCTTTGTCCACTAGGACTCCCATCCTGGAGTCCAGACTCCCAGTGGTTTTTGTCAGTGGCTGTGTGACTTCCATTAGAGACCTTAAAGATATGGTTTGTCAGATTGCCACTATGCTGACCGGAGCCCTTGAAGCTCAACAGCCAGCTCCAGAGATGAAGCTCAAGACCTTCATGTTCTGTTTAAATTCCAGACGGGACTTAAAGAAATTGGTGAAGTCTTACATCATGCGTATGGTGAAAGTCCTGAAAAGCAGAGCTCAAATGCCACACTGCGAAATGAGCTCTAGCAACCAAAGAGACGTCTGTATAAGAGTTGGCACAATCACACAAATTATAACTGTGGAAGACAGTGAATCACATGGACAGCAGTCTGCCATGTCTTCCTATAGTGGTTTGGATGCCATACCAGGTGCTGTGCCTGACAGCAATGACACCGAGTCCCATTCTGAGAGCTGTCCCTTCAGTTCAGTAACAGTCATTTGTGCAACGGAGGACCATTCCCATCGCTTAGCTTCCAATGAGATGGAGTCTATCAAGAACATAGCTGACGACCTGGTAGAAGCATTTTTGGAAGAAGATCTGAAGGGGGCAGTGCAGACAGTAAGTGGTGGGCTGGAGGTCGCGGACAACGTTAAATTAAGAGAACTGACTGACAGAATCTTCAAGGTGGTAATGAATGGACATGACTACCAGATTCCATTAGTGCCTGCCGGAACACGCATGTGCAACACTGTGACCTACAGAAAGCTGAAGAGAGGGGACGTCACTGACCAAGGCATCATTGCTCACGCCCTTTACATGAGGACAGAGGAGGTTGTTTCTCGTTGTGCTCTGCAGGTTCTCCTGTGGTCAGTACTACACCCAGAGGGATTTGATTATCCATCTTCACGCACTTTAGATGAAGTTTCTGATGATGTTGACTTTGTGTTTGTATCGAGACAAGCAACAGGAGACCGTATAGACGTAGAGCTTGAAAGCATTCTTACTCCTGAAAATTCTTCAATGTTGAGTCAAGATTCTAACGCCACCTTTGATGTAATCGCTGAGCCGCTGGAGCTAACGCAGTCACAGCTGCTGGCAGGGATTGTGCACACATCCCTGTTGAGCCTGCTGGTTGGGGAGATGCTCACTGTCATCGGCATTAGAAACCGTGAAATGATTTTTGAGATTGTAAAGAAAGTGGTTGAAGAGCTTCAAGTTGTGGACCCTAAGGTGTACAACCATTTCCATGCCTCCCTGATGGGTCAGAGTTATAAAGACATTTACCAGACTGCCATCACCGACCTCCTGCTGGAGTTTGGTTCTGTACAAGTGATGCAGGAGGTGCAGAGATCTGGGGATCCCAGTTTTGAGGAGGCTATTATGAGAGCATTGAGGAAACAGCTGATAATTCCTACATCTCCAGTGCCTCATGGAAACGCAGCCAAG
>NTHP01000253.1:433653-444158 GCA_003416845.1 Oplegnathus fasciatus
AGGTGAGGGAACACAGGTGAAGGTGGTTGCACTGATCAGGTGGGAGTGGCCGGCAGGTGAGTGGAAAAGTACTGGCAGAACTGGCAGAAGGGATGGAAGGCCAGGAGCGGATCATGACAGAGATCCACTGTTGCCCTGCATGACATGTTCTTTCATTACCTTGAATACACCACACTGTAGTTTATTTTGACTCAACCCCACGTACTGCTGCCTGAAATACTCACTAATGGAACAATGTGTATTAATCCACAAAAGTAAATAGTCCCAAACAAATGTTCTATTCACTCTTGTTTGAGTAATGTTTGCTAAAAAACTACAGTGCCAAGCTGTTTCAGGAAACCATTGAGCCTTTTTAAAAAATAAATAATATAGTATATATAATAGTATATATTTGTGGCCCATTTTAAAGATTTACGTCTTAAGTGGGAATGAATGGGCTTAGGGCTGAGAGTCAAGATAAGGTATTCAGAGTTGGCCTAATGCTTTGTTGTTTTTGTTTTTTCATGGGATTGATTGACGATAAGACAAATAAATGGATAAACCGGCATTATCTTTTAATGTTCTGTTTTTATGGACAACAATTGTAACTGGTGGCCTCTAACAGATTATTAAAACTTTATGGGATTAACACCTTCTCCTGTGAATCTACAGTTGCCTTGCAAATGTTATCACATATGTCTTTGTCCCATGTTCCAAGTGAGCTGTTCAGTATTTTCCATTTTTAACAGGGTTTTTGACAGAGAAACAAAATCCCTTGTCCACACAAGATATGCACATGGGTGTATATGAAGCTTCTCAGAGTCTCTCCAGGGGATTATGTATGTAGGACTAGAGAAGGACATACTGTAGGAGTTATGAAGTTTCCTACATATACTCAGCAAGGCGAACTACTCCTATTAGAGTGTGACATGACATGACTTTGGGTCCTATAGGCCTATCTACACTGTTAGACACTGGAAATGTTTTGACTGTAACAAACCTACAGGAACTACAGGTAACCTTGTCTAATTACTTCATTTTACAATCCCTATAAAGCATATAGGCCTGTTTGTACCGTTATGGGAGTAACCTTAAAAAGATAATTAATTTTAAACCTCCTATAATCTGAGCTCAGATTTAGCCTGAGGATGTTCTGTGAAAATGAGCCTCTCCACCTTCACCTGCCAACTGGTGTTCTCTGGGAGATTCATGACAAGGATGGGTGGCGTTTGAATGAGAGCTTGATCTGGCATTTTATCCAGGTTCCGCTGTGGCTTTTCAAAATCAAGGAGCACAGTCTCACAGTTCACGGAGCTGTTAAAAAAATGCGTAGACTCTGAGCTAACCCAAGACTGAACCTCTGAAAGGTTCCATTAAAGGTGTTGAAGCAGGCTGGAGCGACTAAAGCGTGCAAAAGGGACTGTGATGGCAGATGGAGCCAAATGCTTCCATGCATGATGCACTAGGTCTCCTGTGACTTCACGGAGGAAGATAAGATTCCTGTCAGCTGCTCCAAGCTAATAGCACCTCTCGAAGGAAATAATACTCATAAATACAGAGACAGGATGATGGGACACTGAGGTAGGCTAGGAATGAATTAAACCTTTTCAAAATGTGAACTGCCATCAAACATAAAGTATAATCAATGCAGTTGAATCCATTTTTTTTTAACACCGCACACTACATGTGGGGAGGAGGCGGGGTGCTAGGAAAAAGGATGAGTCACTCTGTGTCTCTGGTTTTGTACCATTTGTTTTCCTCTGTTGAAGTAGAATCATGCTATGTATGAAACGATAAGCAATAAACGTTTGCTAGTACTGCAGATGAACAGACAGCTAGTTTAGTTAGCCAGCAAGTTTCCCCAGAAGTCGATCCCTTTGCAGTTAGCAACAGTGGCTGATCCAAGGGGCTTCTTTCTGTCTTTACTGTTGGTTGGACTCAGAAACCAGCATTTGAAATGTTTGAATTTTGGATGTCTTATGTAAAATTAAAGTTTATTTGTAAAGCTTGAGGAAGCTAGCACTGTTTGCCCCCAATGTACAATGTTTTGCCAGAATCACATTCCCAGAAACGCTACAATGGAGGTGGCAAATGAAGGTTAGCATGACCCATTGTCACAATGGCCACAATTAGACACAACAAAGATCCAGGTTGAAAAATACAAGAATTTTCCTTTAATAGCCTCTGTCTGTGCTGATTCCCCTTAGAAGTAAGCAGGAATGGAGAATGTATGTGGAGCACACTATAAGTTAAAGAAAAGCCATTTTTTGTTTTACTTTTGCAGCCTGAGTTAAAAAAAAATAGCCGATGGCCTGAGCTACAAAAATAAAACCATCTAATAAACCATAGCTCAGTCAGTGGGGACTTGGCTTGGGAACCAAGTCCAGCTCGGACCATCCGATACGGAGTGTGGATTGGAGACTGGAGAGCTGCCCGTTCACCTCCTGGGCACTGCTGAGGTGCCCTTGAGCAAGGCACCGAACCGCTGCTATACGGTGCTACACTCTGGCACTTCTCCACATTAATGTACATGTCTGTGTGTATTTCAGACCTGTGTGTGTAAAAAAAAAATAACGAGGTGAAAAAATTAATTTCCCCAAGGGGACAATAAAGTGCTGTTATTATTATTATTATTATTATTATTAAGAAATAGGCTAAAATACAACATTCAGCCCTTTAGTCCTTCTTCAAGCAGACATTTTAACATGTCAAAGCAGGAAAAGCACAGGTGTAATTACATTAATAAAAAACACAACAACTAAATAACAACTGTATTCTACTCAGGTGTTGCAATTCCAGTGTCCTTGTATTGTGCATGCTGGCTCACTGGAATGAAATAACTTAGTGGGAAACTTGAATGGAATCAAGTTATCATTAATGTTAATAATTGCAGCTGTGCTTTTCCTGCAGCAACAAGGCAAAATGTCT
Source organism: Oplegnathus fasciatus (assembly GCA_003416845.1). Taxonomy (NCBI): domain Eukaryota; kingdom Metazoa; phylum Chordata; class Actinopteri; order Centrarchiformes; family Oplegnathidae; genus Oplegnathus; species Oplegnathus fasciatus. Next base: position 436,561 of record NTHP01000253.1, read on the forward strand.
GCTGCGAAAAAGGACCATGAACACACAATAACTGATCAAACAATCAGCACAAAGATTTCAATTGCTTCATACGTTGTGTTCACGGCAGTCAATATCGTTTTGGTCACAGAATACCATTTTGCCAATTGTGATGTAGTTTCTGGGCAGTGGTGTGTACAGACGTTGACTGTTTGACCCCCAGCACTATTGACTTTTCCTTTAAAGTCTAATTGATTGACCTGTAATACTTAAAAATTACAGTGGCTAAAAATAATGTTTCCATGTTCCCAAAATGTTTTTATCTTATTTTGAAAAAAGGAAAAAAAACATGCACAATAGCTGCAGTATCATTAGAGTTTACATTTCCTCACACAAAAAGTGAGAATTCCAATTTCAATGTACATACATTCGCAAATCAAAAAGATACAAGTACAAACACCTTCAAGTGAGAACTGGCTTACAGAGAAAACCTAAAAACTTTTGAAGTCAAACTTTTACTGTATGTGCTTCAGGCTAAACTGTCAAACTGTCATTTTTTCCATCCCATCTCTGACCAAATAGATACAGGCAGTGTGAGAGGGGAGAAATGATTTGCCTTGAGAAAAAGCCACTTCTGGATTGTTGTTGAATGACAGAAGAAGCACCTGATGCCTGCTGCTTGAACAGACACGAGACGTAATCGCTTAGTAGCGTCCTTTGCCCTGAGCGCGGTTTCAAGACACTCCATTTCTCTTCATCTTTTAGCCCTTCCAGAGTTGTAGCACTGAAGCTTAACCCAAACTCCCATCAATCCTTGCCGGCTGCACTGTGATGAAAAACACCTGCAGCACAAACGTACAGAGTGTGTTGGTGCAGTGGAGATCCATACGTCACTGACAGATGTTGGGAGCAACCTAAGAAGTTCCATTTTTATCTTTTGTAGTTGTAACTTTAATTCATTTAGACAGTAAACATAGTAAAAGAGACAATCCAGGCAGCATTTGACAGCTTTCAACTCCTCTTTGGGCAAGTCTGAATTTATCACTCAGCAAGTGACCTCCAAACCTCTACGAAAGTCTCACAAATAAAGTGAATATGAAACGGTAGGATGTCAGTTGATATCAAAATGGGGTAATGGCTTCCGCTTAAAATAACACTACGTCACACTTTCTTGCTCTAGATGCAGACTAATCGGGTTGATCACCTGCCAGACTGATAAATAAATTAAAACGCAATAGACATTAAATAATCACGTCATCTGTCATTACTCTTACTCACCGCAGCTTACCTGATAAAGGCCTGTGAGCTGAAACATTTATTAAAGTGAATCCGAAGAGACAGTGTGCTCTCTCTCTGACTTTTTTCTAGGAACACTGCTGTACCGTAGATTTTCCAAAAGAATATGTGAAAGCACCCATTTGAAACACAATCTGGTATTGTGTAAATGGATACAGATTTTAAACTGTGTTTTAAACTATGTGTCGCATAGATTAACTCTCTCTTGACCATAAAGAAATAACAATAGTACTTTTTTGTTCTTATTATTCTAGGTATCTTAAACTACAGAAGACGCAGATTTTTTGGTTCTCTACAGTAAATTAACTCTAATGCATACAGAAGATGCTGGCTAAAGATGAATGATGGACTGTAGAAAGAAGTTTCACAGAGCTACAGTTTCAACAAATTATACTGTATATCATGTCACTACACTTATGAACATGTACAAGGCAAGGGCGTATATTTCATTTCACTGTTGGGGGGACAATAAAAATTCTTAAGAGCACTTCCTGAAGGGGGCACCAAAGGTGCCACCAAAAGTACTGTTGTAACAGTTAATAATATATCAAATGTATATAGAGGAAACCCTCATTACTACCACAGTGTTTACTGTGGAACGTCTGTAACCCTGCTCTGTACCATTTAGATTTTTTTTAAAGTTACAGAGGGTTGTAACTTTTTGATTTTCAAAAAAACCAACACAGCGATGGGTCTGTTGGTCAATAAACCATCTTGCGTTAGCTGACTGTGCACGTCATTCTCCAGCCCGATGTGTTCTTTTTACTTCGTCTGCTTTTCTTTTCCTTGGAAAATATACTACTAAGTACTAAGTACTCTTATTTTCCTAAAAATTGTACAGTCAACTTGTAAAATGAAGTGACTGGATTTTAATCTTTTGAAACTTAAAAACACATTGTTTTGCGTCTTAGCACAAGTGGTTTCAATGCATATTATTATGTTATTTAAAAGTATATTATTATGTATATTATTATAATGTTATGTTTACAATGATATATTGAGGGGGACAACTCATGTTTTTCCCAGGAAGGGGGTGTCTGCTAAAATGGAAGAAAATAGACCTGGAGCGTGAAAACACGCTTTGGGAGAACAGTATGTAACAACATAATTAAAGATCAAATGTCCACTTGCAAGCTTTCTGAGCTTTAAACCACATCTCTGCCTTCTTCAGAAAATGGAGAAGGTTCAAGTGTCTTCATGTGACCTACTTTAAGTATGGAACTTCCATCACGTAATTACAAGTGGTTATAAATGTAACCCCCCACTCCGTCTCAGTTCAAGGATGGTCTTTGCCGTCAGATGTATATGTCGTCCTTGATCTTTCCCCGGCTGTCCACTGACTCCTGGCTGATAACATTTAACCCTTTTCCAGTCTATGCTGCAAGCGCTTTTGGTCTGGTGTTCACAGACAGCGGATGTCCGTTTCTGTTGTTCATTCAGTCTCTTGTCCAGGGTTTCATATATTATATTATTATATTACATGGTATCAACAAGTGTTCTGTATGTGCAAGACAATTCTTCTTCAAAAGAGTATTTTAGCTTAAAATGTATGCCCTGTTATCCACCCTGTATTTATCCACCCAGTAACAAGGTGGTCAATATTTGCTGGTATTAATTATTTATTTTTGTGTTTCGGATTAAACCATTGGTTATTTGTTAATAAAATATTCTTGTTAGGAGCTTTGGATATTATGTTACACTTTCTTAAAAAACTGACATTTTGGCACACACATTTATTCACTTCCTTGCCAAAAATTAGATGAGAAGATCGATGAAGCTAGAGCCAGCAGGTGATTAGCTTAGCTTAGCATAAACACTGGAGGCAGAGGGAAAGCTATGCTGGCTCTGTCTAAAGTTGCGTGCTCTAAATAGGCAGGTTGCTAGACATTATTTTTTTTTACCTTTAAAGAGAACAAAGCTATTTTTTCCCCCCCTGTCCCAGTCTTTAATAATAAAGAATAATAACCTGCTTGCTATTTAGCTTAATATATAGTGTACAGACACAAATGGTTTTGATCTTCTCATCTAACTCTCGACAAGAACCGGAATAAGTGCATTCCCTAAAATTTAAATCAATTCCATTAACTTTTTCCGTCCAGCTGGATAAAAGTAATGTGATAATGAAAATATGCCAAAATCAAATTTGGCCTGTCAGTGAAAACACAACCCATTTCCCTAAAAACTCACTATAAATAACTACAATGCAGTCACTACAAATAACTACATGACTTGCCAATAAAAAGGAATAGTTTGACATTTTGGGAAATATATGTATTCATTTTCTTGCTGGGTGTTACATGAGAAAACTGATACCACTCTCACCTCTATACACTGAATATGTAGCTGGAGCAAGAAAGCAAATAAGCATATTTCCCCAAAATGTTGAACTATTTCTTTAATTTAGTCATGAGTCACTCCTCTTTCAAGGAACAAGTAACTGGTCTGATTGTCCTCTATTTAAACTGGTTAGCCTGTAATGACTGCTTGTATTATGGAAGTCACATGCTGTTTTTGACCGGTAACCATAATGGTTTGCCACAGGGGAAATGACTTGGTGAATGTTAATTGGTAGATAAATAATTCTAATTACAGAGTTGTTGATAGGACTTTTTTCTGTAGTGGAAGCTTATGTAAAGTTAACAAAAGATGAGTCTTTTTTTTTTACTACAGCACAAGTGAAAAATGGGTCAATTCAGAAATTCGACTGGGAACAACATTTTACAATACATGAACAAATAAAAACAACATTGTAGGGATGTAGAAGTTGTAAATATTCCACCTTTTTAATAACCAGCATATCTAGAATGTTAAATCTGTTACCCCCACTGCACTGAATGGCTAATTTGTTTATTTCAGCCTGCAAGAGACCATGACCAAAACTGAGATCACAGGATCCAAGTCCTTTTTGGCTTCCTTAGTTAATCCAGTTTTAGAAGAAAGGACAATGTCCAACTTGTTTGTGCATTCAGTGTAATAAATGGGGAGACAACATTTGAGGAGGCTGCACATCCACAAACAGCTTCTTGGCAGGAAAGCTGTCTTTGTCAGGTTTGTCAGCACCAGTCACCTCCTTCATTCTTTTCATCGACTTTTTCAGGCTTGACCTCAGTGATGTTATTTTTCTCAGCATCTCCTCATAAAATACCATCAGTTTGACCATGTTTAGTGAAGCATGACTAATATCCACTTCACATTGTTCTGTAGCATTATGCTATATAGTGTATCCTCACTTAACCACAACATGAGCACTTTATTGTTGCAGCCTCATACAAAGGCGCACTCCCTTAAATGGAGATTACCTTGGTGACCTCGGCGTGAGTTACCGCACATTTGACACTTCCATCCATCTTTTCATAAACCGCTCACCTTGTTCCAGATCACAGAGTTTGAGACAATTCAAGTGGCTTGAGACAGTTTGCCAGCCCATCACATATTGACATACATCTGCACTGACACCTGCATTCACATCTAGCATCTGAAAGAAACCTACGCTGACATGGTGAGAAGATACAAACTCCATTCAGAAAGGTCACAATCGCATGGTGGATCCAAACCTAGATTTTATTGCTATAAAGCTGCAGTGCTGCCCCCCAAAACACACAACAGTTCAGTTCACTCAGTCCAGACCAAAGAGAAAAAAAAAACCACTGTTGCCTTTTACTTCTGGTCTGTTTCATGTTCACACCAACTTATTACAAAAAGGCATAAACGTGGGCTGACAGGAACTCATTCAGTGTCATTACATGGACCCACAGAGGAAAAACACAAGACATGTAACACCCTGCACTGTACCTTATGCGGTAGGGATGTCCCAATTTGGTCCCAATCCTGATCCAAGCCCTGTAGTATTGAATATCTGCTGATACCAAGGCTAATCTGGTACTAATATTTACCTAAATGACACAGCTGTCCAGTGCACACTCAAACTACCACTTCAAAATGGGATAGATATTATAGATAATTAATTCTATCAGACATGTTTGTGCCAAAGATGCTCAGTATACTGTACGTGCAGCGGAAGATATGCAACGTTGATTAAATATATATCTGACACACTGAAATAACAGGTCAGCATTTGAGTGGGTTTACTGTAGCTGATACTGATCCATTACCGTACAATATGCCGGCATCTGCATAGAACATCTCTATTTAGCGGTTATTTATCTTTACTGGTGCTCACAAAGAGTCCAAGAAGAAATATGTGCTTATGAGCATTATTAGTCGAGACTGCACTGAACCTTGAAACAAGACAAAAAGAAAGTTAATAAAATGTAGTTGTCATGTTTTCTCAGTTTCAAATGAGAAATACAATACAGAACACACTTCTCACTCTGTGATGTAGCAGGGAATTTCCCTGCTGACATGTGTTACCATGACACCAAATAATCTTGCACGACAGTACTGGAGATTGCTTACTTGAGTCATGTGAATTTGTTAACCCTGCATTAACAGAATATTTGGCCACTAAGGGGAAGCACAAACAAGATATAATCACAACATGGGCATATTATCTCCTTTTAAGTTGATACGGTGAACTTGTTAGCAAACAGCACTGCCACTGCTGAGTCACTTGGTAAATGTCCCGGTCCAACATTCACTCCCCACCAAGCCTTGAGAAAAATATCCGTTTCTTTCTAAATGCTCCACAGAGGCTAGTCGGTAACTTTGTCTGCTTCTTTATCTGCTCCTTTGTCTGTGCAGTGGGTTTATCAAAGCTTTTTTTTTTTTTGCTGAGAACAGCTGCCTGCTGCGTGTAGTATCGCTTTTGAGTTCATAAGAATGTCACATATCTATATATCACACAATCCTGTGGTTGGTCTGGTTTGAGCTCACACAACAAACAAAAAGCATTGAGACTGGTCTCCCCCTTTTTAAGCAGTCTCAAAGTGCATTTCCCTGCACCTGTTTTGATGCACATTTTCAAATTATGCATAAAAGAAGAGAGTGGAAACACTGGAAATTGTCAAAAGATTGCAAAAAAGCTTTTACCCTTGGCTTGATTTCTAAAAGTCGGTGTAAGATGGGAGCAAAATGCAAGTTCCCTATAACGTACGTGAAGCATGTGACTTAAACATCCACTGAAGCTTCTGCACCCTCAGAGGGGAGTCGGGGAAGCCAGAGTCCAGCTACAGTCCACGAGCAGCCTCTCACCGTGTCCCTGCTTGTCCTTGAAATTAATTCCTTTCATAATCATAATTACAGGTCTGCAGTCTGCCTATGCAGTCAAGCAGGGACAAGAGTGATTACATTCACAAGCAAGAATTAGATAATCTAGCTTGGTGACACGAATGGTGGGGAGCATTTTCCCAGAGTCTGCATCCAACATCTGCGTGTAGTAACGAGATAGAAAGACATAATTAGAACTGGAGATTCAAACAGTATTCTTTGAAGATTACAGTTAGCATAAAGACAGAACTTTTATATTTATATTCACAGTGCTGAACCAGAAAACACAGGACCGACCCTGGGAATTGGGGCAAGTGATCAATTGCTTGTGTGTTCCCACACACCAGTGCTGTCTGTGAGAGACGAAAGTGGGCAAAGAAATGCAGGGACGCAGATAAAATCTAGCTCGAGACGAGCGGGAAAATCACTTATTATTGGAGCAGCAAATGGGATCTCCTGATGGGCCGAGACAGGAACATGAAGGAGGCAGAGGGGGCGGGCGGCTGTCACAGGAGATTGACAAAGAGAGTAAAAACTGTTTGAAATTCAAAGCTGAAGTTGGACCTGCGACTGTGGTCAATGCATCATTCCTTCACTCTATTTCAAGACGAGGCTTTCAAGACAGAGTGTGAAAGCTGAACATAATACAGAGCCTCAGACTTCAAGAATTGATGACCGCCATTAAAAATGTCTGTGTACATGCGTATGTACTGTATATTTGTCATGTATTGGTGGACAATAAGGATGTAACACCAAATTTCTTTCCTGACCTCTTTGCGGTTGGAAAAGCATGGGTGGGTTTCACCTGAAGGTCCTAACAACCCTGCGTGTATGTGTGTATGTGTGTGTGTGTGTGTGTGTCTTGAATTTCTATCTAGAGTGGTGATGGATTTAGAAAGATTTACTTTAAGTGCATTTTCATGGGGCCGTTTGTTTCAGCTGACACACTGACCAACTCCCTAGGAAATTAAATTGGTGGTTAAATTGAGTTAAACTGGGCTGAATTGTAACATGTTTGCTCTGTTACTAGTGCAGTAAGAGTACTGGTTGCAACTATACCTGACACTAACACTCCACGTGTAAACCAGGGACTAAATGGAGCATCTACACATCAATTAACCTGAGACCGTATTTATCAAACTTCTTAAAGTGAAACTTTGGACTTAAATGAAAGGTAA
>NTHP01000253.1:447345-517650 GCA_003416845.1 Oplegnathus fasciatus
GGGTTGTTTGCTCCAAATGACCTAAGTCTGCTGAGAAAGTAAATGAGTTGTTGAACCTTGCTCCATGATAGATGCCTAAATATTTACAGGAGGAAACTTGTTCAGTCTGTGTGTCAGTGCATCCACAGTTATAATCCAATAATATAATATATATTATTCTGAAATGGGTCTTTCTGTATAATGGGTACTTTTACTTTGGGTACTTTGAGTGTATTTTGATGCTAATACTTACATACTTTTACTTAAGTAACATTTTGAATGCAGGACTGAGTACTTCTCTCGACACTGGTGATCTCTGACCTATATCACCTTAAATTGACCAAGGCAGGATTACAAATGGGCAAGGCTGGCAACTGCCCTGGAGCCCAGACCTCCAGGGGCCCTGAAAGCTCCAGACTTAACTACGTCAACTGGTTTGTGCTAATTCAATTGAAAACTAACTGAAAAGGGCCTTAAGCGGGTCAGCTTTATTACCTAACCTTGAGGCCCTGTTCTGAAGAGGGTACCTGTGACAACATCTGGTTTCTACCCCCTTTTTTGTGTGTGTGTGTGTGGTTATTTTGAGCAAAGTCCTTCATTCATATGTGTTTTTGCAGATTACCAAACAGCAAATCTGAGGCCAGGTAATATTCCAGCATAGAAAAACTCTTGCACAAAAAGTGGGAGGAACAGGGGGTTAAAAGGGACCCAACATCTCATTCTTGCCCTGGGCTCCCCCTGACAGGTTAATTCGGCCCTGCTGTTGACCAGTTATACATCACCGGTAGAAATAATCTCTTCCTAAAGTCACATCAATAGAAAACAGTTAAGTAATGAACACAATAATTACATTGTTTATGTTCTTTTTAGGGCTGCAAGTAACAATTATTTTCATTATCAATTAATCTCAGTTATTTTCATGGCTAATTGATGATGTAAAACGTCATAAAATAGTGAAAAATGCCTGTCACAAGTTCCCAGAGCCTAATATGACATCTTCCGATAGCTTGTTTCGTGCAACCAACAGTCCAAACCCTAAAGAAGTCTACAATGATATAAAGAAGCTGGACCTGAAAGGGGATGGTGTTTGTGCTTGAAATGATTTATTGATTATCAGAGTGCAGTAATTTTCTCTTCACCTTTTGACTAACTGTTTAATTGTTTCAGCTCTGGTTCTTTGGTGCCTGAAAACAAAGCGAGGTCAACATGCAAGCCCATCATTTTGCTGCACCGGTGAAGACGTAGCTGGCCGGCGGCCTAATGGACGTGTTATTACATTTGCTTCATTGGATATTCTCTGTTCCACAATAGCAAACTGATCAATAAACCATTCAGCCCCACAGACCTACACACTGTCACAAAGTGACCTCCAGGCTTTCATGCTGACACTGACTCTGAAAGGCTTTCACTTGACCAAATTAAGATCATAGTTTTGTAAGGAGATGCTGAATCCCACGGGAGGTGGGAAAATGAACAAGACTAGGAGGGTTTTATTTTGAAAGATGTGACCGGAAGTAGTTATCCCCTTATCCCCGCCGTGTCTCTCACTGTATATAACAAAGCATGATCAGTAAAGCCGGGCTGCGGGACTTGATGCTGCTGCTCACCGGTGGAGGCTCAGAGCAGAAGTTGGAGCTGAACCACAGGAATATTTTACAAACTGTTTGTGTTCGTCACCAGGACCTGGACTGACTGTTCCCGGGTCCTTCTTCTAACACTGGAACACTTTATTTTATCTGTGGGAATTAAACTCCGCTCGGGATGACTGATAACCGATGATCAAAAGGTGAGTGATGAACCAAACCTTCACTTTAAGATTGTTTTTTTCATTTTACTCGCTTATGTCTTCTTTGTGTGTGTGTGTGTGTGTGTGTGTGTATTATGCCGTTGAAATCTCCATAAAGTCTGTCTCCAAGTCTCCAACTGTAGTCCCTCTTTTTTTTCTGCCGTTTCCATCAGATGTGTTCGTTAAAATGTTTGTTACCGCTGTCTTCTTATTGTCCAGTCGCCAAAAATCGGGATGGAAAAAGCCTCGACGTGATAAAAAGTTGACTAACTACGCCTCCAATTAGCCGCAAAATGAAGCTTTGCAAGCTGCGGCGACTGACTGTGGGTTTGTCTTAGCCCTGAGTTTCACCTCTCAGGAACAAACAGACAAGCAAGCCGAGAGGAAGACCTGCAAACATTGATTAGGGTTGAAATAAGAAACACTGCAGCACTCTCTTTTCAACGCAATTTTTCAGGAAAAAATAATTTAGTCATATTTTGATGCACAGGTGAAACCCTGTGTTAACCCTCGTGTTTGTTTTGACGTTGGCTTTACTTCCATCGAAAGAAATTCCCTTTACATAAGATATATTTTTTTCCTTAGCCGAATCCTGATATTATTATAACACAATATGTAGAAAAGCGAAGTAGTGTCCCTGCTCTTTGCCACTAACTGGGCTTGCACATTTGATGGAGGTATCAAAATACAGAAATGATTATGTTATTACACTAAATAAGTAAATATTTCAAGTGTTATACTTTATATGCCTGAACAAATTGTTATTAAACCCCAATAAGTGAATAGTAGTAGGCCTACAACACCAATCACAGGTATAGAGCATAAGAACATCCACTGTGTCTGACCATGTTTTACAGTTGGGTTCTTACAGAAGTAATGTGTCATTTTCTGTATCTGACTTTTAAATCATCTGTTCAGAAACATGTTTATAAGCAATTCTCCTAAAATCAGAAAATGTCTGCAGTATCAAAGTGATTAAACAATGTGAAGTATGTTTTTTTGAGCTGCGAGTCTGCGTCTCCTGGACCACAAACACAACATTAGGGTTAATCTAATAAAAAGATTCAATCAGTTCATCAAGATAAATTGATTGACATTAGTCAAAGTTAACAAAAGGTGTCGCTGGGACAATAATAGGTTTTTGGTGACTAGCCTATATATCTTAGCTTTTGTGGTTAGAGATGTACAGCCTTAACTCAGTCTCAGTCCTCTATCATTGATTACAGTACTTTCACTGGGGTTAGCGCAGTCATACAGAAATTTAGGCCACATTTGTAATTCTTTTGTTAGACATATATAACAACAACAACAATAATAATAATAATAATAATAATAATAATGATAACAGTAATAAGTAATTATTTATACAGCACTTTTCAAAACTAAGTTACAAAGTGTTTATATGGTTGAATCAGGACTGCAACATTTCAGGACTGCAATGAGACAAATAAAATCAGACAATTGAAAATAATGCAAAAATAACTGTATTCTAAAGTTAGCATCTGACAAAACACATGATAACGGATAAAGGTTATATACAGTATATTTATAATATTTAATAGAGGTGGAAGACGTACTCAGATCCTTTACTTTTACTTTACTGTTAAAAAACTGCCCCTTGGATGGTGATGTGCACACTACTGTTCAGCCAGTTTGTATTTTAAGTCAGTTGGTTTAAAAATGCTTGAAAGAACTGTATGTAGCTTGAAATAAGAAAGAGTGAGGCAGGTTTCTGCACAAGAAATATGAAAAGTGAAACTTAGAATAATTAGACCAGAAGGACTCAATTACAGACAATAAGGACTTGGTAAGAAGGACATTTGTGCAGTGAACAATACATTATATTTTATAAGTGGACCTGTCTACAGATACATGTAGTGGAATAAATATCACAATATCTGCCTCTGAAATGTAGTGGAGTAGAAGTATAAAGTAGCATATAACAGAAATACTCAAGTAAACTACAATTACCTCCAAATTTTACTTAAGTACTGTACTTGAGTAAATGTACCTCGTTACTTTCCACTACTGTGTAATAGCACCAAAATCTCTCGTCATGCCTCTGTAGCTCCTCCCGACCTTACCCCATCACTGAACCTCCTGAGGTTGATCTCCTGACAAGATGGAGAATGACACTGTGCCTCATTCTGAAGAAGAGCAAGTTGGAATCCAACTTTACAAAAGCTTGAAACTTGCTGAAAAGTTTCACATACTAATAAGTGTGGGAACTCGAATCTCATCTAAAGTGACCGTGTGTGTATCAGCCTCTTACATGCTGAACTTGATATTTTTCATTCTGAAGACACTAAAATGTCTGCTTTTATGTGTGGTAAAAGTTGTTTTGCTTTTGGCACATTCTGAGAGATTATCATCAAACTGAATTTTAAAAGTCCAATAAAGCACAGCATCACTGTTTTCCTTGAAAAGAGTTTCTCAGAAAACATTAACAAGTTTGGTTAGTTCTAAGCATGAAATATCATCAAGGTTTGGATTCAGCAAAGATAAACGTGAGGAATACTTGTATCTGAACAGAGACAGTACAGTCGTGGGTGTATATTTAAAGTATGGCAGGATCATTTTTAGGCTTTAATTTCCCAAAACAATGACACCATACTCGTGCATGAATAACCAGCAACCAGACATAGTGCAGACTGTGACTGAACACGGTTTAGTAGCTTGTTCCATGTTTTCTTTTTATTGATAATCCACTTAATGATCACCCAGTCAGTACAGTCACCACATGGAAGGCTGGGATTACTTATCGATTCAGCCAAAAGTATCAATAATAACATCATAATACACACTTTTCATTACCCGAGTCATAACATTAAAGCGACGTGAGTTAGGTTGTTGTCCATAATCCAAAGTGACCATCATTACAATATATCTGAGTCAAATAGGCAATGTTAGGGTGCCACGGCCACCAGGGGTCCCCCATTTACTTTACGTACTCAACTCCTTGTCATAATTGAAATACTTATTTAATTACCTGAACTAAAGAAATATTAAGTTTCACCAGTTTACCTTTCATCTTTTTGTGATTTGAATAGGATGTGATTACTTTTCAGCTCATTTGCATGATGCAAAGCATTAGTGTGATGTTTGCGAAGTGCATTGTGAAGAAAGAACGATGTGAACATGAATTCATCCTTTATTGAAGCAATTACACTGGACAACGCAGGGCCATAGCTCGGGTTTTAGAAATGAAAGTCATGAACACATATCTGTGACACTCAGCCCCAAGCCCGTTGGATCCTACTGAAGATGTAAATCTTTAAAAACAGCTCAAAGTTTCAACCCGTTCAGATCCCCCGACCGTTCCAAAGGACATAACTTTTCTAGGATGTCTAGATCTATAATTACTGTCATCTGACTCCACCCATATGCATAAATGTATTTGATTGGGCGTCTATAAGTCAATCACCATCCAAAGTCATACAAAGTGGACTGCAGTAGAGCCACACCCCCTTTCTCAGCAAACATGGCCGACTGTGAGGCAAGGACGAAGCATAAGGCACATTTTAATCCATTAATCATATTGTTCAAGTACATAATTTGTTTAAATTGTGTTTAAAGTAAACATGAAATGTTATATTACTTATATAAGTCAAAATATCATATAAAAGATTTATAGATTTTACTCCATTCGAACAGTAGGGTGATCTGAATGTCACTGGAAGAGAAATAGGGAAATGAATAGGGAAATACTGTTTTGAACAATGTGTGAACAGATTGTAACATAGTAACAACAACTCAAAAAATGAGACCTTCCCGACTTTCTCAGTTGCCTGTAACACCCTGTAGACTGATTTCTATGTAAAGAACTCGGCATTTTTTCCGGGAAAATCCAACAGGTGAGACGTTATGCGCGCTCCTGAGTGCCTCGACTCTCTTCAGTTCCACTACAGCGCTAACAGTGTGCAACACTAACTAACGTTAGCTCTATGATACTACTTCATATTTATACAGATATAATGTTACACAAGTTACACAATATGCAGATATCTATGTGTATAAACAGTAATGTCGCTGCTGTCTTTATGCCTAATTTAGATGAAGTTATTTTGAGTGTTGATGGAGCAGCTACTGTACAATGTTAGCATAGCCCTGATCGATCCGAACTTCATTCAGAAAACAAGCATTTTAAAAGTTGTTTGTTTGTCGTCTTGCGGACAGACCTGACAGAGCATGAATTCAGACTTTTTACAAATCGGCATGATGTAGGTACTGCACAGTTACTGCAGCTGACTTAACGGCCACTGGTGTCATTGTTAACAAGCAATTTCTGAATGTTACAGAACTTTTAATATTAAAGCATTTCTTTAAGACTTTCAACTCCCTTTCCACGGTATTCAGAAGCAGTTCCGAACTTTTCCCAGGGCAATATAAGTTAGTGTCATCAGCAAATAAAACAAATTTAGACACTTTCCAAATATCATTTATATACAGTATAAACAGTTTAGGGCCTAGCACTGAACCTTGTGGAACCCAAGCCCAGATTATCCCCCCGGGGGCACCAGCTAATTTGCTGTGCTGGGGGGGCACCAAATGATTAGCCTAAGACAGTGACTAGACTTTTAAAATATTTGTCATATATATTATTTACTGGAAGAGATGCAAACACCATAGAGGCGTGGAGGGCGGCAAGGATGGAGAGAGACGCTGTTTATTTCAGTAATAATAGTAACGGTGGTAGACTTTATTGCTGTGAGAAAATACAGTACGCTATGTTTAAAGACCATTTTACTATAATCCACCCTCCTGTGTGGAATAAGTACGCCTTCGTATTCCTGAGTGCTATGGTTCATACATTAGTTAATTATTTTATTTTCTGATTTATAAAGGCGAGAAGGAAAATCAAGTCCTTTGTAAATGTTGTATCTGCTGCAGTCAGTCTGGCCATTGGGAGCTCCTGGAGCTTTCCTGGTGGGTCGCCTGACAATTGGGGCCGATGCAACACAAAATCTACATATTTTAAATAACCCCAGCCCCCGCTTGAATAAAAATAACCAAGTGCTGTGTGGTTGACTGGCCTGGGCGAATGCTGGCCTATTGTGGTTGGGTATTACAGCTGCCAACCTAACCCTCCCCCAGTCAATCACTTTCAGTGGTGGTGCTGAAAAGCTGAGAGAGAAGAGGTTGAAGTCTTGAGGCTGATGCAGCCAAATGTTTTAAAATAACATTCATTTGGTGCTGTTACCAGTCAGTCATCTCAGCCTCGTGATCCTGAAGGCACTGGCAGCAGAGAGAGCAGCCCAGTGAGCCCAGTGATACCAGTTCAACTGTTAGTCAAGGTTTAGCAGCTGAAGCGGTCAGACAGAAGACAACAGGGACAAGATAAGCAAGGTTCGGGTTTGGATAGCTGGTCAGGCTGACTCAAAAAATCCAGGGCCATTTTTCACTCCTACTCCGTCCCTGATCTGACCGTGACGTGTTGCATTGGGATGTGAGTTGCATTCACATTTGAGCATCAGTGTAAGTATGGCATTTGTAGGCCCATGTGTACTGTGGTGTAAGGGTTTTTTGGTTGGGTCTTACATTTTTCTGTAGTATGTGTGTTGAGCCTGTACTTTAGTGCCTGCACTTTTACGTGTAAAGTGGGAGGGGGGGTGGACACCCTAGGGCACCACACTGTGTCAATCCGAGCCTGGTGGAACCCCACAAGTACCTTCAACAAATCAGATTCAACATTATTTATTTGTACATATTGATATCTATAATCAAGGTAACTTCTTAGCCATATGCTATCCCTCTAATACCATATCTCTCAAGTTTTTTCATTAATAAGATATGATCAATAGTATTGAATGTTTTTTTAAGTCTATAAACACCCCCACAGTACATTCCTTGTTGTCAATTGCCGTAGATATCTCTTCTACCAGTTCCATCACTGCCATTGAGGTGGACCTATTGCCTCAGAAGCCATACTGATGGTCACTCAATAAATTGTGTTTTTCTATGAAATGATCTAGTCTTTGCACAAATAGTTTTCCCAATTTTTTTAAGAACTGGGAAAGCAGAGAAATTGGTCTGTATTTGGACAAAACATGTCTATCTCCACCTTTATGAATAGGAATGACTTTTGCTGTTTTCACAAATCAACAAGTCACTGATATTTGACAGGTACTGGTACAGCCACCGGCCCTTCGGTATGATAGTGCGCTCTACCACTGAGCGAGTGCGCATCAGTTTCTGGTTATAAGCCACCTCCTGCTGCGTCTGAGGGTTGGTAAGTGGTGTCATAAGCCACGGTACTAGGGGATAGCCCCGATCACCTCAATTAAAAGTTGGATTTATGTTGAAAGGTAATAATGCAGATTTATGAAAGTTCTATCATAATAGAACGCCAATAAGCCACCCATCTTCAGCAGCACCTTGATCCCCCCCTCCCCTCACCGCGTTCAAAATGTGATTTTGTGCATCACATTTATTTGGAATGGAATTGTTTTTGATTGAGGAAGGGGAATGGATTTGGAGATGATACAGTCGATTGCTCCATTAAAAAAAACCCTTTTTATCTGGGTCTGCTGAGCAGCGGTACATGGAAACTGAATGTACTGGATAACTGATGTAACTGGATGACACCCTGGAGAACTTTGGGGAGCGCATGACTAACAGTGGACTGGGATATGCCAGGGAACCGATAGTGATGAGTACTTGCGGATGAGGTGGAGTGGGATTAGGTCGTTTTGTCAATGATCTAAATTGAGGTTCCAGAACAGCACACAGGTTTTGAAGAATCTGCCTCTGGAAAATTATTTAATGAATAAATGATTGTAGAATAATAATTGTTTTCATAAAATAAATAGCTTTTTCATCATCATTATTAATACTTCACCGCACAAAACAGAAGTTGGCTTTTGTGTGTATTGGTTTACATACGTACTCTTAAGTTTTGATCTTCCCTAAGAACAAACGGGAAGTACGAAAGTATTGATAAATGCCACAAAAGTTCTTCGCACGCACAATTTAAGATCAAATCTGTGCGTACCAACAATTCATGCATGAGGCCCAATGTCTTCATCTACACCATCCTTATTTCTCAGCTCCACCATCTCGCCTGCTAAATTGTATCCAGCATTTACAAAATAATCATTGAATTCATTGGCAATTTCTTTTGCTTTATTTATATTGTTATCTATTACAAAGCCATTTGGATTGTCTGCTTTTCCAGTACCTTTGTTTTTAATTATGCTTTTAAGCACTCTCCATGTTCCTTGACTGTTACTCTTATACTGCTCCAATAGTTTTGTGACAATTCACCTTCTTATTAAATCTCATATCTTATATTTGTTTTCTGCTTTGAAAATCTCCTTTATAATACATTTTTCTTTTTATATGCATTCTTTATCCCCTTGCTAATCCATGGCTTGTCCACATATTTGTGCTTCCTCGTGAGTTTTCTTAAAGGACAGGTTTTTTTTTCATATAGTGCAATTAATGTGGACAAAAAAGCCTTGAGGGCTTTGTTAGGATCATCATTAGCATAAACCTTGTTCCAGTTTTGTTTTATTAGGTCTACCTTGAGGGCAGTGATGGCTTCTGGTGTTTTATGTCGAATCAGTTTGCAAGTGTTAGACCTATTTTCATTTTTTATCTTAATTCTGAAAAATTGCAAAAACAGGAAGGTGGTCAGTTCAGTCCTTTATAAGTAGCCCCACCTACTATTTTATTATTCTACTTGGTTTTGTAATCACAGGAAATAGGTTGTTGCTGTGCATTGTATTAATAAAGTCTGTCCTTTTGTGTCCATTTGGGTTTAACAAATCAATATTAAAATCCCTGCATACAGTTTGCACCTTTTTGTCACTAAATTTGTCAACCATAGCAGCTAATTTATCATTGAAGATGTTCTTTATACACAGTTGATGATTATATGTTTAGATTTTTCAACATCAATTTCTATACTTAAACCTTGCAAAACATATTCTATAGTGTTTGACATACATTTAACCATGCTGCATCTTAAAGCTGTATGAACGTATAGGGCAACTCCTCCTTTTTTTATTGATCCTAGTAATCGTAAACATGTCATATCCTTCCAGTTCCACATCATAAACTTTCTCATTATCAAGCCAAGTCTCAGATACAGTGATTACATTAAACTTTTTGAATTGACACAAATAATCCTTGATTTTATACAAGTTTCTATTGAGGCTTCTACTGTTGATGTGTATTATTGATAAAGCACCTTCCATTTTCACATTACTGCTGAATTATTCATCTGTGCAGTACTCACGATTGTCCGGGTCAGTATCATTTTCAATCTCATACAATTTGTGTTCTGTGTAGTCAAAAGTTTTAAAGTTCAAATTTTCACACTTACTATGTCGTCTGTGTGGATGATCACCCACACAGTCCTTGCCAAAGTCCACAAACTGCTCCTCATCAGTGTCTCTGAATGGGAACAAATAGTCCTTATCCAGATCTATCATTTATAGTTCAAATATTCGCACTTCCCATTTTGTCTGTTCAAGACAATCCTCCTCCAAATCCTCACAATTCTCATTCAGTCCGCGCATGTACAGTAAATGCTCCCCCACGCAACCCAAACCAATGACCACACAATCCACAGCCATCAACATCTCCAAATGGAAATATTCCATGGTATCAGCACAGGCAGGCAAGAGTTTATAAGTTCCTTATCTGTACTGGTCTAAGTCTTTGAGTTCCCTCATCATAACTACTTTGGCTTCTACAGGTGTTCCATTTTGCTGTATCATTTCTTCGCAGTTTCTTGTCCATGTTGCTTGTATCTTGTTTTGTTTCCTTGGGATGCGTGCATGTCTGGCAATGTTGGCGGTCTTTTTTCTTTGTAAGATGCTCATTTAAGTACAACCCTGTCCCCTTCAATAAAGTTTAGACAACAGTGGAGCTCTATGGCACAGAGGAATAAGATATATCAGGCTTTGGATACACACAGCACTTAGTAGTTAGTGGGATCAGTTAATTGTTGGTTTTGGCCTTTTTTATGGGATTTATTGACAAAGAATAGAACATCACCAGATGTGTGCTTTCACTAGAGCTTGATAAAGGTCATGAGGCTAAATAATTAGATTATTTTGAAGTCAGATAACAGTGAGACAGAGAGAGAGGGATGACACGAGCCAGCAGATAAAGGTGACGTGTTTGACAACTTATCTCAGTCGACAGGACTCTAATCACTGACTTTCTCTTCGCAAAATCACTTTTCTGGACTCCCGCAATTGGGTGACGTGCACCAATTTTCATTTTCCTTCTTTTCTCACACATATGAGCTTCCAGCTGAGGTGTTATAAGTCTCGTTCATTGTTAAGAATCTCACCTGCAGAAATTTGCAACTTAGCATCGCCTTTCTGCTTTTCATCATCATATCTTATCACTGTTTTTTTAATTGCTTTGTTGTTGTATTGTGTCTATTTACCAATAAATAACTTAAGATAACTTAAGATTCACAACAACACGCACAACTTGACCACACTGCATGAGGGGGAAGATCAAATACATTTCAACTATTAACGACTAAATCTTTTCATTTTAGAGTTGCAGTAGTGTAACATGGGAAAATCATTTTCTCCATATTCAGTTATACAACTGGTATTTGCGACAATGGAGCGAGATGGTATAAAGACAAAAATGCACCTTTCTTTCTTTGTGTTCAGTTCTTTTTCTATTCACTTCTCTTTACATTTCGAGTTTTTTTTTCTGTGTTTAGTGCTCATTTGTTCAGTTCAGCTCTCACCAGAAGCCTCCCAGACATTCTTAACATATTAAATATATATAAATATTTACTCTTTGATGCCAGGTCACATCTGTATATGTGGAAACCACAGAAATTGTTCCCCTTTATATGTTCGATGCAGTGCTGTAGGCAGCGCTGTGTGTGTCTGTGTGTGTGTGTGTGTGTGCGTATTTGCTCCGAGCTGCTGTTGCGCCTGGTTCAAGCCCTCATTTCCAACCACAAAGTGTCCCTCTGCATTACACTGTCATGGTATCAGCTGGTCCTCCTTAACAGACTAATTAAATCCGGTGTGGAAAGGCTGCCCTCTCTTTGAAAGGCGTTCTGACTTCTGAGGGGCACATAAACAAAACCTGGATTTTGGATCTTCTTTTACTTCACTTGCGTTAGAATCATCATGTCTTTCCTTCAGGGTGCGACGTTTCTCTGATTTTAGTTTTTGTTGCATTTTAAGTTTTATAGGCTGTAATCTACTTCTGTCTTTATAACCTTCATGATCTGTGCTGGGTGTTTCATTGGATTAACTGCAACAATTCAACTTTTTGGCTAAATAATCAGTTCTACACCGAGGAAACGTATTGATGACATAAAGTGAGAAAATTCTTTAAAATGATGACAAACTGCATAATTGGACCGTTCTGCTTTGTCATCGTTGCTACACCTGTCAATCACTCCACTCTCACATGACGTATGCAGTTTTCAATGATAGCGGTGGCAGATTTAAAGTCATAGTCATTTTTGAAACAATGGGTGCTTGACTTCAAACAGAGGAGCCTGCTGCTGTCAATTTTGCCAACTGAAGTACAAGCTGTTGCTGGCGGATGTTATTATCTGTAGCTAGCGAGCTCATTAAGCTGACGTTAGTTTCACGAGTTGGTTGAAAACACTGTCACTGGTCTCTAGAAGACAGTGAAATGAAGAAACAGCATTGTGCTTTTATTGCAGTGTAGAGCAAGTATGATAAAGAAAAATCCTCTCCTATCTTTTTAGATCTTTCTGTAGCCGAACGCACACGCTTTCAACATGCAGCGAAATCCAAAGCTGCCGTGCTTAGCTACGGTTGCTAAGCTATGATTGGACAGTCGCTGTTCGGGGGAGGGGTCTTGCGATCAGTTGATATCATTCGTATGATTGAGAGTTGTGATGCAGGACACAGAGCGATGGCTGATAAGCATCATCAGTACAGCGATAACCTCTGTCGGACATCTTTGTCAGGCAGCAGCTTTATTGGAAAACCACCATCTGTCAGAGCCTTAAGAACTGGCTTTTATTGTAGACAAGCAGTTTTTTTAGGTTTCTGGGGAGGAAGCTGTTTCTTTTAGTGTACTCTAATGTAGTGCCGGTACCTTGTGTTTTCATGGCGTTCGTCCCTGAAGGTGGAGAAAAAAACTCATTTGTGGTCTCAATTTAATAATTTGTGCTTTCGATCAGTGATGCACAGGTCATCTGGAACACCGGGTGTTTTCCTGGTGTTTTGGTGGGCCGGTGTGGTTCAAAAAGTGCAGGGCCATTTTTCATTCTCAGTCCGTCCCTGCTCTTGATTTGATCATTTGTGCTCTTGAATTAGTGGTTAGTGCTCTCAATTTAATAGCTTATTGTTTTTGGCATGAGACAGCCTCTTTCAAAGTCTCCCGCCACCGAAACAAAGCCACCCCTTCATGAAAAAATATACAGATTGGCTGTATCGTTAACTAGGCTGCCTCCTCACACAGTACAGCGTCTGAACATCAGGCTTTTTTTCTCCACGTTCCTGCTCTGAGAGACTAGCCATTATTCGTGTGGCTTTAGTTGGCTTGGGCGTGCACACACACACAGAGACCTCTTCAAAATTACAAAACAGAAACAGTTATTACTGCCACTGAATTAATGAACAGGCTCAAGCCGTTCAGCAGAACGGCTTGAGCAGTGCAAATAGTTTTCACTGCACCCTGTATTATAAATAATAGCCATAAAATATTATATCAGATGATGTAGTGACCTGATATAAAATCAGATATCTGATTATCCATCATAAATTATCCTGAATCACATAGCCAGGCTTGTTGGAGGCTTAAAGTTAAGTAGGGCACAGTCAGTGAGTGTATATTAAAGGGTAATATGAATACATTGGTCATAACACGATGCGTCAGTGTCTCTTTGTCCAGTTGACAGTCCGGCGCAAATTCAAAGCAGCACACGAGCGACAGAGTGACAGCCTGACATCAGCACCGAGGTGACCAAGCTAACAAAGAAAATACCAGAGTGGAGCCTCAAAACAGAACAATAGCCAAGGAACTTATCACAAAACTTCCTAAAACAATGACAAATCTTATCAGCCATCAAGACTGCATCCTCTCGGGATCCCTGCTGGTCAGCGTGACCCACGGGTGGCAGCGATGGGAGTCCGAGGATCAGCACCTGAGCCAGTGGTTATGATCCACATGTAAAAGCAGGAGGCTATTTACTGGTGATCTATTAATGCTCTTTAACCTTTATCACAACTGAACAGTATTTAACATCAGTGAAGTTTACAGCTCATCGGAGGCTTGTGAGCCAGAAGCTTGCAGGGAGGTAAAGTCGCATTAGCCTGAGGTGAAAATTAAAGACACAGTGAAGACAAGTGGGCCGATATCATCTTGAAATTAACTTAACAATCCAACAATTTGAAATCATCTCGTTTTTCCTTTTCCACGTGTAAACAAATTTCATTTCACTATTTGTTAAAAAACAGTAAAAATCATTTGTTTAATATTGCTGTGGTGGGAAAGTCAGTCACAGTCCAACCTGCTGCCTCTGACTGCTGCTGCTGATGTTTGATGGAGCGGACGTATTCTTTTTGGCTGCACGTGTTTGGATAAATGAATCCCAAAATTTGAAATGGACTTGCATCACGGTACTGACTGAGGGCATTCCCCCATTACACCATCAGATATGGGACACTTACAAATTTAGATTTTCTTTATTTTTTTAGTATAATCTAAGCAACCCTGCCCCCTGCACACACGAGGCTCCCCTGTGCCTCAATCTACTGTATGCCAGCATCCTGAGGGGGGTGAACGCTGCCACTATGAACTAGATTTGAGATTAGTTGTCTGACTGACGGTCATAATCAAATGTTTATGCAGACACGTTAACCAGGTGTGTTTTGGAGCAGCAGCTGGAGGCTCACCGATGAGGAAAAGATCTGAGTGGATAAACCTGGAATCTTTGTCTGATGTGTAGAAAACTACAGAATGTTTTTTACCATTAGATCCCGACAGATCCTGTTGGATAATTAATAATTATAAATAGTTAATGAAGTTGCCTGCTGTGCCACTTACGTAAAAATGCCCATTCTTAATGTGGAATGTGAATGTTGTTTCCTGCTGCTATGTGATGGCCACAGGTATTTGATTATTAATATAAATAAATGTATTATTCAGTGACATGAACACAATTGATAAGATTTATCAATCATTACGGATGCTGTGAAATTGAAATTTAGTGAGTACGGCAGAGGATTGTGTGTCAGATCTGTGTGTGCGGCTCCGCCAACTACAGCCACACAAACTGTTGCTTTAGTCTCAGAGCTGGAATGTGGAAAAGCGTGACGGTCAGACGCTGCGCCGTGTGCGGGGACAGCCTAGATAATGATTCAAGTTGCTGTGTATTTTTTCATTAAAGGGTGGCTTTGTTTGGGCGGCGAGAGACGGAGCCTGAAAGTGGCGGTCTCATGACAAAAACAATAGGCTGTTAAATAGAGAGCACAAATTTGTTTTTGTTTTCCTCCCCCCCTTTTCTTTCTGCCCTTTGGAGTGATTGGTTAGAAAAAAAAAGAGCGGGATGGATACTTTTTCTACAGCGAGTCAGTGCTCTCCCTGCTGCAGTAATAGCATAGGTTTGACAGAAATTAGAGAAGACTTGCTGTTCATTGTGATGGATTACTTAAGTACATTTCAAGCCTCTGCAGGTTTATTGTTAATCTGTACAGACATGGAATACAAAAGCATGTCTGCCTGGAACAAGCAAAAACACTTTAAAAAACATCAAAAAAGCACTGGTTTTCATTAGGAAGTGATTGCCACAGGTTGTCTTAAATGCTGCGCTAATTAATATTTTCATATCAATAATTGATCAAATGACAGTATGTAATATGAATGATGTGGCTTGCAGAGACACTTCTCCTCAGCTGTACCAAATGTTTCAGTCTGTTCAGGATTATTGTTTTGTTTTCCCGGCCCTCAGCTTTACTGTTTTGGATCACTCTCGCTGTTCCCATCAACCTCATTTCCAGCAGCAGCAGAAGGCAGCTGTTTCCCGCGAGAAAAGCTCTGATAAATCGAGGTTACGCTACGTGCCCGGCAGCGAACAACAAAGTTAGCGACGAGCCGGTGAACATGGAGAAGCATCTAGCAGCTCGTTTTTCTTCAGGAGATGGCGGAGACTAAAAAAGAGCTAAAAGGAGAGTTATTGGGCTGACATATAGCCATGAACACAACTCCAAATTGATGCTATTCTTCCTTTGTGTTTGCTTCGTGTGTAAATAAGCAATAAATAGGCAAACACATTAGCTATAACAACTTACAGCATGTCAATGTTGTGTTTTTAGCACGTTTCGCTGTGTTAAGTGACTAAAAAATAACAATGAATGCAGCTTTTACATGCTCCAAAAGCATCCATAATTTACACTGTCAGACACAACCTACAAAACCACCAACATGTGATGAGAACTTGACCTCCATACAGCCTAAAAGTTACATTAAATCAAAGAAAACAACATGTTTTTCTTTCTTACATGTGGTATTGGCATAGGCTTTTTTGATGTAATGTTCTTTGGACAGTGACACAGGGGAAATAAGGTCAGCTAATGATCAATGAGCAGCCATGTCCCCGTTGTCGAAGAAGTAAACGTTACCTTGTTGCAAGGGGTCGCATAATGACCTCCTGTAATGTGTTTTGAAAAGTGTTGCTTTGACACCTCACCCCGAGCAGCGTGAGTGAAAAAAACGCTTTACATGAATAATGCACCAAAGGTCTTTGTTTTACTTACTGTGAAAAAACAGACAAACTTGCAAAGCTTCATCGACACAATGAGAATTCACCTCCAGCCCTCTTTGCATAAGAGTGATATTACCTGAGAACAAATAACTGCAGAAAATGGAGGCTATTGTGGAATCTGTGAAGTAGGTTTTTAATGCTAATTCACATTTATACTGTTCTTCTGTAAGGGGTCTTGATCAGTAACATTAATTGCTTCAAGTGCCTGCTGCATGAATCTGCTGAAACAAAATACATAGCATGTGGGTGCCCTTTGCTCTGCATTGGCAAACAGAGGAGAAAAGACATTTAAGACAAAAGCCAGTGCCTTACAGAAAAGAGAAGAAACAGACTGAGTGTGCCAAATTAGAGGACAAAATAACTGTTAACCCACATCATGGGTGTCGTCAGCATTGGGCTTCCGGGGCTTTAGCCGGGAATGTTTTTTTGATTGGCCCAGAATCTTTCTGACAGAGGAAAAAGTCTATAATCACCACGAAATGTGAATAATTTGATTCCAGACCACCCCCGAGCCTTGCTGCTGCCTGTGTGTAGATGTAGAGAAACTGAGGGAGAGGGCTGGGTAACGTCCTCTTGTATACAAGCTCAGTCAGTCCATCTGCAGCCCTCTTTTGGCATGGACGCGTGCAATGCAGCTTCTGCTCGGCTGTCGTGCTCACACAGCAAGGTGAGAAACACAGACACGAAGCTCGGTAGAAAGCAGTAGAGTCTCGGCAGAAGTTCACTTTGTTTGGCGGGAGCTTCATTGGCGGGCGGCCACAAAACGTGCCGGGAATGAGTAGTTGACCGTGTGCCCAAAACAGAGCTCACTTTTTTAGTCGTCACAGGCGTGATTTGGCGCCTGAATCTGCCCATCAAAAAAAACACCGTCAAGGTTACTTTTTTCCTCTTTTCTGAACATCTGTACACAATTTGAAGAAACACCTGATATTCCCTAAATGGTCATAATACAAATAAACAAGTGTTTCAGTTCAAGCTGCTGTCATCAGACTGCTGGTTTATTTTACAACACAAAGTGCCAAACATTACAGCAGTCAAATAAAAATGTCAAAACAGAACAAAAAAGTAAGGTAGTATTAAACACTTGTGCCGTAGGTTTGTGAATTCTCTGCTGCCCTGCAGATGTTCATTTTGTCCAGAGCAATTGTCTCAACATTACTATTAAAAATTAAATTTCAATTTAAATGTAATGTTTGCAGTAGTCATACAGTGCAGTAAAATTAAATGAAATTTAGGCAGTAGTGTTCCAGGCAGGGACCACCCAAAAAAATTGACCTCAGACCCAGATGGCCTGGGCTTATCCCCAGACCTTGTCAACTCCTACAAAAGCCCCTGACCCACATGATAGAAAGATCCTCTTAATGTGAAAATGTTCTGTAGATTTGGGGAAGACAAAAGAGCATGGGGTGACCTAATTAGAGAGGTCAGAGGGCTCTTGTCTGTCTGTGGTTTGATTGTGATCAGAGTTAAGACAGACTGGAGCCATGAACTGAGCTGACCAATGGCTGCTCACAAATAAATGAACTGAAAGAATGATGTGTGTTGGTCTTGTGATCTCTCAATGTAGTCGTGGATGCACAGGATTTCACGGCTCATACTTTACACTTGATCAATAAGCCCTTAATTCTATCAAGAAGGACACTACTACGTAATTCATCTACTGTCTACGAATAAAATATTATAGTGATTTATTTGGTAGATTTCAGAACCATGACTATTAATCATTATTAAAGCTGGACAACTCTGCTGTCTTAGCAATGGAGGGCACATTATCATACTTGCCTGTTAGTGTACTGTCTAGCTTTTTTCTTTCATTTCAGTTACTGTTGGTACATGAGACCATGTTTTATTCTTAATCTGCAACAAATTATTTTTTGGCCATTTGGGAGCAGTAGAAACAATACAACACTGACATACAAGTATCATCCCCTTTTAAGTTGACATGGCAAACAGCCTATTTACACGTCTAGCACACACTGAGCAACATTAGCATCCATTTGAAGTCATGTTTATGGCCATGTGACAAATTTAAGTCACTCTCCTTCTAGCTCTGTTTTTGGTCTCCACCAACCACTGAGGAAATATCTGGCTCTTTAGCTGCTAATTTCTCCACTATGTTCAGCAGCTGAAAGACCAAGGCCAAACTGAGGAGAACTGCTGAGTTAGGGGATAAGTCCATACAAATAGTCATGTGACCAATTGTTGATCAATATGATTGCAGCTGCTTTAAGCTGTATTTTCCTTGCACCTTGGGGAGCACTTGGGTTTTTTTTGGGCACTATATCAGTTGATACAGAAGAACACTGTTTCGAACAGGGGCATGGTAACTTCTGATCCTGTTTAGTCAGCTGTGATAACAGCCGCCCTGGAACCTGACTGGCCAACCACTGTATGCAGACAAAAATAGCACACTTAATGGGTGTGATGTAGATTGGTCACTCTGTTGCCACGGATGCAAGTTGTGCAATTGATCAATGAACCTAGGTACCAAAGTAAGTATTTGGGCCACATCTGAAAACGCCCTACACTTTCGAACATTTGGGAATAAAACGATCACTCAAGTGGTCCATCCAATCAATTCGCTCCTTTGCGTCTGTCAGATTATTGGTGTTTCCTCTGTGACGTTATAAATGCAAGATCTTAACAAGTAGTGCCGTGTTTCCCCACAGAATTAGATTCTACTTGTCATGGTAGCTATTTTAATTGCCAAGTACTTTGTGACAAATGAATAATTGAACAATATATACAGATACATTGCTTCACTTTAAAAAAAAAAAATATATATATGTATATAGTGAGTGCTCCATTGCTACACTTTAAGTGACTGCTCCACAGCCTATTTGTTGCAAGGTTTGCACCCTTTGTTTGAACATCTTATTTTACGGGGCTTTCTGAAAAAATATTCCAATGCCCTATCACATGGGGAGGTCTCAGGACGGGGTCCATTTATGGAGATCCCCAAGCAGGCAGCCAGGTGTTCTTCCTGAAGCTGGTTTTGGAGGTCTGTTTTCATCTGAGGATAAAGCAAAAAAAAAAAACTTAGGCATTTACCTATTGCTGGAATCTGGTCCACGGCTCCTCACTCGGCACTTCTTGGACATCTCACCTTCTCCTGTTCCTCTCCTCCTCGTGCAAACAACCCTCATTTCAATGTATCAGATCAAACAGATTTTAATAAATAGATGTGCACATTTAGTGTACCTGCTTCTTGATATGTAGAAAGTTGACATGTGCTTTTTGAAAGATTTTGGACAGGCATGCGAGGTGGGGAAAAACATCAGCCTGGAAGTAAACAGCTGCCACAAATCTGTACGTAGCACCGAATGTGTAGAATCCCTTTGCCCCTGGACATCTTCTCACCTCTGCCTCCTCTGCCAAGGCTTCAAGGACTGGGCTCAGGTTCCTCTAGTAGTGTCTCGATGGCCTTGTGCTGCACAAGCAGCACAAGCCACAGCCACAATCTTTGGGAAGCAACCCCATTCACACGCTCTGAATTTCAATGAAATAATTTAGTGACAAACATGAGATACAACAAACAAAATAATACCACATGGGCATAAAATAATTACCCGTCATAACGGCTGCCCCTTCAGTCTAGAGTCCATTGAGTTTCTCTGTTGGGAGGCCCTTCTTCAAGATTACGTTCTTGACAGCTGTCACAACAGTGTCTTTGCAATTGGCAATAGGGACCAGATTCGGGAATTGACTGAATACACGTCCCTCTTTATCTGAGAGAAAGCAGAGGCAAGTATTTAGTACTCACAGTTCTTTAACAGGACCCAGGATTTATGGGATTCTGACATCAAACAAAATAAATGTTCCCGTACCGGACATGCAAATCAAGTTGCCTGGACATCGACACATATGTGCTCCCATCGACTTCCAGGCTAATTGCCTGTGATGATTTGATTATGATTTGATGAGAATCGGCTCCTCGATGACTTCTGCTAAGATCTCAAGCATGTGGTCAATGATACGATAAGACCTAGAATTATTCCTCTGGTCAATCTTGACATTGGGAAAAGGGGAAAAAAAGACTTGGAATTTGTTAAAATTTTTATTCATTAATGTAAAGATTGAATTTAATCTTAAATAATGGCTAGGTGACCTTTACCTTTAATTTCCCCAAATAGTTACCCCTGAGAAGCTCCGCTACGCTCAGAAGCTTTGGGTAGTTTGTGTGTTGGGCCAGGTCATTATATATATGCTGCTGTTGAAATTGGAGCCTACCATAAGAAGAAGAAAGAGGAATAAGAAAGAAAATGGAAGAAAAGAGAAATAAAAACATTATTTCTGATTATTTATTCATGATAGCACAAATTATGCAGATATTAAATTTACCATGCTGTGTGTGGTACAGCCAAGTCTTAATCTGAGGCATATTCAGCCACTCTGGAGCACATCCAGTACCTACTGTGCTTGCTGCTTCCTGATGTCCTGTGTGCAAGGCACAGAAGAATAGAAATGAGGCCCTTTTTCCTGATAAATCTGCTTTTCTGACCTGCCCTGCTTCTCTATCTCTCTGTTGTCTCTGTTGTCAATCTCACTTGTTGCTTCTGCCCTCGCTGGCTCTCCCACAGCAGCATGCTGGCTGCTGTCCTCTCCTCCTCTCCTACGTCTCTCTCTTTGTTAGCTACAGATATCCCTTCTTGATCCTCTCTTGCTGCCTCAGCTGCCACAGCAGCACTGGTTGAAGCCTGGAAATATTCAAAACAAATTAATGGATATCTAAGCACACTGGTCGGACTGTTAAGCTTTCCCATGTGTGTTTTGCTAATACCTCTGGTCCAGACTGTCTATATACTTCTTTGGTGATGCAGTTGAGCTCCTAACTTAAGTAAGACAGTTACATAAGAGAGTATATTCTATTCTATCCTGTATATACATCAGGAAGGAAACGGTTGCTCCATCTGCATCCTCTAATTTGAAGTGACTGGACAGTGACAGTGACATCTTATCCAGTGTCAGCTGTTGTTGCACAACTAGCATCAATCAGTATAAGAATGCTAATGCCTGTGTGTCTCCCTAGGAGTTCCGTTTCTGCAGCACATGATTTAAGTGCTAACGTTCAAAGCTGACACAGGAAGAAGTGCACTTTTATGGAGTGAAGTGAAAACAAAGGATGTGGAGGTCAGGGCGGTGGAAGAGTGTGTCGTGCGTGTGACTTTTAACGGTAGAGACCGGTGATTGCATCTCATCTCA
Organism: Oplegnathus fasciatus; assembly: GCA_003416845.1. Lineage (NCBI taxonomy): Eukaryota > Metazoa > Chordata > Actinopteri > Centrarchiformes > Oplegnathidae > Oplegnathus > Oplegnathus fasciatus. Next base: position 469,047 of record NTHP01000253.1, read on the forward strand.
GACCTATAATCAATGTTTCTTTTTTTAAAACCATGTCCACGACTTTCCCCTAACCTTAACCAGTCTGACATTCACCATATGTTACTCATGCTGTAGTTGAATGTGCGGATATTGTAGGAAAAATGATTTAAAAACATTCTGATTTGATGCCATTTGGGGTTTTGCGGAATCATCCAATATATGAAAATGCTCTGTCTCGTTATAGTTACATCATCATAATTGCTTTGTGCACACCAAGTTGATGAATTGTACAATAACGTGGGACCATGTTGCACACAGCTTGAACATGCTGGATGCAGTATTTCATGAAAATCTCTTCTTTCCACTCTGTATCAGTGGACTGAGCACCAAGTCTGCCCCTGTCATTCTGATAAGAATTCAAAACTTATTTTTATATTCTTATAAACAGCTTTTCTATTTGATTGATTGAGTTGATATTTTATCTATTTGACTGTTTTTCCAACAATGGTGTCAAATCCAAATGCTTCCTCACATTTCCTCTCAGGTTGTTTGGAGTCACGATTATCCGTCTAGTACAGAGCAATGTCATGACTGATCTCTTCTGTTATCTTATTTTAACGAAGCTCTTAGCACAGGTTGATGGGATATAGAGTCATTAGCACTGGCAATTGATCAGGGCAGTCAGCTTGAGGGGCAAATGCTCACCCACACACACATTCCACATCATAGAGCAGTCTGTTTAAATGTATGGCTCCAAACATATAATGGCTGTTATTTGGTCCTCTTGCTGCTGTCAGCAGCTTCACTGCATTGCAAGCCGATCCCGGTACTATTGGGTAACCTTATCACTATTTCTATAAAGCACCAGGAATTTCATCATCTATTATGCTGTCATATATGTGGACAACACTGAACATGTTGTCATGCCTTGACTGCCTTCCCTTTGTTGCCACTGGGAGAAGCCGGGGTTGCTTTACCATTTACCAGCTTCTAAAGTACAATTATGTACCCGAGAGACTAAAATGTACCTTTGAACCAAACATGTCACATTAAGAATTCAGTGTACTACTTTTCACACCTACGACTCGCGCTGTTGATGTAAACAGCCATGCGTTTCCTCCGATTCACATCGATGCAGGAGCCAGGTGTAAGGCTTAACACAGAACCCCTCTGAGACATTTTTGTCTTGACAAACTGGCTCAACAAATCCTCAATATCCTGCTCCTTGGCCAGCTCCCACTGCAACTTTTGAAAAAGAAATCTCCTGTCCTGAGTCCTCGGAGGGGTCCAGTTTTGCAAACCCGAACACCTTCCGCACACCCAAAGCTCAGTACTGGAACTGACCCAAAAACATCTTTTCATCAATTCAGGAAGAGGAAGACTTGATCTGAACTGACCTGTAACCAAATCTAAGCTGTAGGGGCGTCATGACGGCCTGGAAAATTAAATAGATTATATAATTATATAAATAAACAGCTAATAGATTCATCAAGACCTCACATAGCTCGTTGTTTTGGTTTATTAAATAAATAAATGAAACATTTAAAAAGAAATAATTATCACATGAATGAAAAATAAATAAATAATGTATATATATAGTGTGTGTGTCACTGCCCTCTCACCTTTCAGCCAATCACAAGCCCCCTGCCTCTTAAGCAAGCTGCTGAACAACTGCTTCCAGATTTAGCCAGTTAGCACCTGTTAGTACATGAGAATCGACTATCTCGCGGCTGCTCTCAATAAACACACAGACACAGACACTAACTATCTTTTATTTAGTGCACTTAACAAGGCTGCACATGCTACCTACATACATCCGGCCAACTGGCTGGTCATGGTCGTGAGCTTGGTTTATAAGTCAGCATCCACGTGAGGAGACGGCTAATATAAGCTGCTTAATTCAGAGTTACCTCTGCCACATTTTGAATTTAAAGATATTCCTCTTCACTTCATTCTGTTATGAAAGCAGCCCCTTGCTTTGACATGTCATAAAGTCTTCTGTGAAAATTACCTTTGATGGGTTTCCTTTTTGAACCTGCACGACTGAGACCTAAATCTAAACCTGAGAACATGTCCTCGTATCCATCATTTTGTCAGGAAAGTTGCAAAAGATGCGGTTGGTTTCCCGTCTCTGCCATAGCGACGTAAGGCAATCTCTTTTGGCACCTGTGACATCTGTTTTTGATTGCGGGCTCGGAGGACTTCATTGTATGGAGCCTGCAGGTTTGTGAAAAGTGTTCATGTGGACATGGGCTCATTAATTATTCTACGCCTGCATGTGTGTGTGTTAGCCATTTCATAAACTGCATGTTTATGCAGTTATGTGCAATGTTTACCTGATGCCTGCCTGTGCGTGAACTGTTTTCAATGTGAGGAAGCGGCTTCATTGTTTCAGCCTTTTCCTCCACTTCACAGAACATTCCCCACTGACGGCAGTGATGGAGAACGAGACGTGGCCGCACCCCTCATATGTCCCCCATTATCTCCTCCGCGGTGACCCTTTCGCCTCGAGACTCTCCAGAGAGGCGGATATCGTGGCAGCATTTTACATCTGTATCATAGGTCAGTCTCTCATTTCGAAGAATTCTTTCTCTTTATCTCAATGTTTTTATTTCTTCTTTTCACTCAACGCCAAGTGTTGCTGCAATCAGACTTAATGCCAAAGTTCAAGATCATAGTGTCTTTTCAACAACATATCACTGCGAGGCAATGAATGGCATGCAATAAATGCGTGACCTGACTGAAGATGCACAATTTGATCAGGCCATTGAGAAGCAGTTGTAGTGTAGTGTAGGTGTGCAGGACACACAGGAAGCTGTCTTTAAGGTTTGGGTTTACTTTGGCTGGCTGTGAAGGGAACATACAATGTGTCCTATAGGCAAAATAGGAAATTCCACCGCACCTTGCGACACCATGTACCTGTGATGAAAAATAAAATATCCTGCATCACATAATCTAATACTAAAGAGCAAAAGACTACATAATAGTCAACTATGGTAAACAGGAACTTGTAAGGGATATTATGAATAATAAGCTAATCGATTTGAGAACCAGTTCATTTTCTTTAATGCACACAAATTACTGATTCGTGCTCTCCATTTACTTCATTTGTGCGCACAAATGAACACATGTTAAGCGATCTTTAACATAGGTTTATGGAAGTCAAAGACAACATGGTATTTTTTTTAACAGGCAATCAGGCAAAATCAAAAGCATGTTCACATATCTCCATCCACACTTTAAATAAAACTGAATTCTATTCATTTAGGTTAGACTGTCCATCCTCTGACAGCTTTTACTGTTTTATTAACAGTTAGCGGTACTGCTGAAACAATGTTCAGTGTAGCGTCACAACTGTATAAAAAAGTGGATTCAATTTAGGTTTTCTTTTTATTTTAGGTGGAGATACATCATGGATGTACTTGAACAACACTGGATATGCCAGTTGAACAACATTGTGTTATCTTTGACATCCCTGAAACATAAAACAACAAGATAAAATATCATTTAACAGACAAATGTGCAGACAAATGATATATTCAAGAACACAAATTAAGTAATTTGAGAGCACAATTTAGTAATTTGTGTATATTCATTAGTTTTGTTTTTTCTCATTCATGACACCGACTGGGCTCATACAAATGAGAAAGTGTGTTTTGATTGGTTACAATCCACCAAGACATCAAGAAGAAACTTCATATCTGCTAAATTTATGGCAGGCAAAAATTCTTCCTTTAAAGAAGCTGTAATCTCAACCAGACCTACTCACAGAGAGAAGAGTCTTAAACATATTTTGTGGTGTTCATGGACAGAATAAATCAAGGCCCACTGACAGTGTCTGTGGACTTTATACAAGCAGTTGGAATTTAGCTTAAGATACATCAATATGAATTGTATCATATATCTTAGAATATGTTTTCCCCTTTATCTTAGTATAATCCCAAAGAACATTTTCTTAACGTGCAGATGACTGACTGCAAATACTACCGTTCAACAGCAAATCAAATTACTGACCTTTCCTGTTAATAAAAACACACTGGAGAGAGCTTCAGGCAGGCAGTACAAAGGAGTACAAAGGGGGTCGTTGTTGAGACCATGCTTGGTTACATATACTGTAAGTTCAGAACTGCCTGGCAAACCTACACTACGCAGAGTTGCTGCTTTCCCATTTTGACATCAATGAATCATGACCATGTTCTGTTGAGGCTTTCTATAATGGGGAAGAACTCTGAACACTGATAGAGGAGATTACAATTGAAGGTACTTGAGGAGCTGGGACAGCATGAACTTACTGTAGGGCCAGTTACACTTTAAAGCACGAATGAGTTTCCTGACTGACCCCTGTGTAACGCTTCTATCGATACGATAACCAACATAGACAGTAAGACAATAGTGCAATGGTGCAGAGTGCAAAGGCTTCTGAAATGAATATGATTACTGTAACAGGTAGCTTTATATATATGAGGTAGGTGCATATGACAGTATATACAGTATAAACAGCGTGCATAGATTTGTGTTGAGTGATGATATTTACATGATAAAAACAGTGTGTGTTTAAACAATGAGAATATACATTTACAGTGGATGTTTGCGTTACAGGGTTAACAGGACTGCTTAGAAATGTCGTATATTGATGACGCATTGATGAGATGAACAGGGGTGCGGCCAGAGGAGTGGCCAGGAGTGGCACAGGCCACCACTTGGAATCTGATTGGCCACCCCTCGTGCCCCCCGCAACCAGAGTCAGGCGGTGATAGGTAGTTGCATTGTTAGTATCATGGATGGATCACTGAACAGGCCCCGGAGCCCCTGGACCAGAGTCTCTGTATGAAGTGATTTCATGTTGGAAAGTCAAACAACCACAGAGTGGTAATGTACAGTTTATTATTGCCAAGAACCAGGGACTTTAAATGTCATTCTAAGGATTTCACAGATCTTTTTTTCAAACGGTGCCCCAGTGAAACAGTGTGTTAAGTTGTACATGAAATTGCAAAAGTGTATTTTAGTATTTCAGAGGCCACACCTGGCTTCCCTTTTTCTCATAATTGACGTTTAATGTCGGAGCAGGTGATAACAAGACAACCTCGTAAGTGTGGTTTTGGTGGCTTACAGTTAAAAAGTTAAAAAGCCACCTGTCAAACTGGACTAAATTTCATTGAAAGGTTTGTGATTATAAGCTTTATTTCAGTGACAGTAAAATCTTTTACATACATCACAGCGTTAATGCACAGGTTTACAAGTGAGATGCCACTGTAGTAATGGTGGAACTGCAGGCTCTCTGTTTAATTTAATTTATTTCGGACATGACACTTCAGCGAATCTGATTAGGAGATACTGTGGTACAGATAGATTTAGAACTCATGGTTTACAAACCTTTTCCCAGAGCTTTTACCTTCCCCTCATGTCTTCCTCAGCAGACAGTTTGCTCAGTTTCTAATCTCGGTAACGGTATCATTTAAAAGTATATCCTGAAGAGGCCTCATTAAAACAAAGGCCCAACAAGAACATTCCAATCGGTGTGTTGCTCTGTGTAAACACAGATCCCACACAAACACACATTCACAGGAATTCTTTTATCTGCCAATGGGCTGAGTGGAGGTCTTCTCATATCAGCAGTGGAATGTAAATGCACTGAATGTGAGCAATCTCAGGCTTATGTGCTTTCTGCTTTTAGTTATCATCTCGCTTCTTCTCTTACCTTGTACCCCTGGTGTAAATAAGCTGTTATCACTCTCTTATTTCCTCTGTCCTCCGTTTGTTTGTCAGCGTGGCTATTTAGCCAATACCATGCGTGAAAAACAGTGATAGGCTGCTGTATTATGTGTACAGATTATAAACATGAAGCATGGCAAATGTTGAAATGGCTGCAGTATACAGCCTCAGCAGCTTCAGATGTCATAAATCTCCTAGCAACCCTGGTGGGTGCCTTCATGGAGACACAAGACAAGAATTCACTGGGAACACAACAGCCTTAATATAACGGCAAGGTGAGAAGAATAGAGAGGTTGTGAGGAATTGTTGTGATGGTTTAAAGGTCAGCTCGGCCACATTATAATTGACACTGATAAGAAAAGTGAGGAACAGTGACAAACTGTTGTTGTCAGAAGGCTTAATCAGTGAAGGATGGTCTGGGTGGCCACTGAGCTCCTCCTGCTTCATGTGGGTTTATATGTCAACCAGCAACCGTGAACAGCTGTGCACGCGGCATGCAGTTGACCATTCACAGGCCTGTTTAAATCACAGCATCACTGATGTTGAATATAAACCCATCTGCAGGTGTTTTTCAGTGCGACAGGCTGATCTGAGTTTCACTCTGTCTCTTTTATTTTGAAAAACGTGCCTGTAGCTGTCACTGAGCTGTGTCGTTGTGAAGCGACCAGGTTATACGTGCGTTGTTGGTCAAAACGCACACACCCTGGTAGATGGCTTTTGTGTGCGGCTCAGCGTGCATCGTCTGCGGCGCGCGGGCCGTACCCCTCCGTGTGTGTGTGTTTTACTGCACATCCAACATGTAGCTGCTGGTCAGTATTGGAAATACTGAGAAATACTTTGTATCTCTTGTTTTGTTGTTTTTGTATACAGAATTATAAAAACTAAATTTAAACTTGATCAGAACATAAAAGGTCCAGTCCTCCCTTTTCATTCGTCAGATCAAAGTGTTTACATGAAGCATTTGTCATTCCCTTTGAGCTGTGTTCTGATCATGAGCGGAGAAAAAGGCTGCTGTTATTTAGTGTGTGTGCGTGTGTGTTGGGTGATGAGGGCAGTAGGAAGTGTGTTCTGTGAAGAACACAGTGTTTGGTGCCGGTCTGGTATAAATTGATTAATGAAACAGTGGTTAAAAGACACTGGCTCTCTAAAAGAAGCCCATAAAGGCTGTCTCAGAGTGATGAAGGCATCCGCTGTGATTTACCAACTGTTGCCAGGTAGATACGTGGTTAATGCACACAGAAAGAGTGTAGCCCATCCAGCCTGCAAAGTGACCACATATCCCTGTATTGTCCAATGCCTATAAAAAAAAAAAAGAAGAAAACCTGTGGGGATGACATCTGCTGTGAGTCTTGTGGGACCTGCATGCAGACCTCTGCCTCACAGCTCGTGCATTTACAATAGCGGCAGTTGCTTTCACTGCACTCAAATGAGGTCAGGCAGACAAAACACAAACAACTGAAGGAAACATCTTCACCAATTGTACAACGCATGTGCAGCATTTACAAAAAAAATGTTCTGCACAGTGAGAAAGCACAACTGAATACAGAAAGAACAAAGCTATTTGTTGCCATGGTGTGTGGCTTATGAGGTTACACAAGTCTTTTTTCAGTGGCGTTAGAAAATCAGCTAACAATGTTTTTTTCTTAGATTCTGATTGCAAACATTTTTTCTTAATCGAGCGCCACCCTTTTGCTGATTACCAACTGAAATAATGGCACATAACACCTGAATCATTCAATCAGAATCTTAAAAAAAAAAAAACTTACATTGTTAGATCATTTCCATCGAGTGAATTAAACTGTTCTGTAAATCAGTTCCATTGTGTTCTGTGCAACTTGCAGTTTTTTCTGTAATTGCAGTGTGCATTAGCTCGTTTTCTCTCACACTGCAGTGTTTTTATTCTTTTAAAATTCTGCACATGTTGTTAAATTGGCGGAGATGTTTTCCTCATGTGCTTTTGTTTTGTCTGCTTGTGTGTGTTTTCTTAACTGGCAGCGTGTTGAGCTCTCAGGGCCGCCGTAGTTACTTGAACCAATGGTCTGCAAGTCAGCATGTGCTTCGGAGCATAAAAATGAAACTTCCAGTTCCACACAGAAGTGAGAATAATTCGACACAGTGGTACACGTGCAGATATCATTGTGGACGGGCACGTATTGTATCAGATTGTTGTTTATCTGTTAGTCCATGCTGTTAGCTGAGTGTTCACCGTGAGTACTGTAATGGCTGTAATTTCATGACGTACATCACCAGAGTCTGGCGGGCCGTCTGGGTGGGTGATTACTGTACATGTTCTCAAGTCATTAAGTGGTTACAGTAAACACGAATAAATGTATCTCCACACAAATGGAAGAAGCACTAAGCCCAATGTGGTGGCAATAAAATGTACAATACCTAAAGGTTACTACCTGGAAAAGGAATGTAGTACTGGGGAAAAAGTCAAATGGGATACATCAGTTTTACTTCACAGAATGGTTCATATAATGCTAGTATGTCTTTTGTCATGTTCATCATGCTTTTCTGTTTTGATGACAAAATAAGATCTTACCAAGTCTACATTTGGAGCTTACAACAAAGCAACATCTGCTAATGGTAGGTTGAAACCCTATTCTGTATAATGCATATTGCTTCATATCTATTTTTCATCAAGGCCACTGCTGTATGGTACAGTATTCCCACAACATGTCTCAGAGGGTGTGTGCTCCAGTATCTCGTTGCCATTGAAGACCCAGACAGCCAATTCTTAACCAACGTAAGGGAGAGTTTGACATTTTGGGAAATGACTCGTAACTCCCATAAAATTACATATTCCGTTTTTTGCGCTAATCAAACAAATATGATATAATGTGTAAATCTGTGAGATTTTTTTCTTACCTGAACAAGCCGTATTTATCAAACAGCTGAAAATGAAATTTTGGACTGAACTGAAAGTTGAAAGTAAAAATCTTTTACTCTTGCTCGTACTCGCAAAAGTAAGAATAAAAGTTATTTATCAAATATGCTCCTCGGTTTAAGAGGGCTGCAGATGTCTGTCAGGTTGCATTTGCATAAAGGTAGATTCTAGATGGCCGCAGTGAACACACACCTTCTCTCACATGGTTGCATAAAAATCACTTGTCATAATGAAAAACACGTCGGGTGAAGTGATACGTATCATTTGCAGTTGATTTGAGCCTTCGTACACCACTTTTCTCGCTCTTTTTTTCTTGTCATTGATTTTGTTTGTAATCGCTTTCCATGTCACGTCTTAATTATCTGCACTTGTCAATGCGGTACTTGCCTCAGATTGGCTATTTTTCTCTTGAGTGTACATGTAATCAATCATGTGATCACTTGAAAGCTGCTTTTAAAGGTTACTCTTACACTTAAGTGGTCTGGAGACACAAAAATCCATGACCCAGTGCATGCACACTGCTACTAAAAGTAAAATCAAGCACCCATCCTCCTGATAATAAGCCAATGTGACGCACAGCTAAGCACATCTCCAGATGTCCCCATGGTGACTGGGGCGGAGTTGAGAAGCTTCCCTAACCCTAAGCATCAGCAGGGACAAGTCAGATAAAGTGGATGATATCAGGAGGTAAATGTGATGGAAGGATGTAGAAAAGGAGCTGATAACCACTGTTGTTCTCGTTATCGTGTGTCAAGCTTCAACCTCTTCAAAACACCTCCTCGTGTCAAATATCAAATAATAGAACAGCTCTGTAAGATATGAGGAGAGAAACAGATGGACTGAGAAAGAGGCAGCATGGTGTACTTTGGGGGACTGGCAAATTATTTTCCGTCAATTCAAACTCTTGGCAAGGTTTTTCTATTTCTAAAATCCATTTTCCCTCATGGCTCCATGTAGGAACGCTCCAACAGCCCCCTTGGCTGAGAGCCACTATTTGCTATTATTTTCTTTCCTGGTGCAGTGCATCATATGAGTGCATGGAAATGAGAGGAGGTACAGTACGTTCATTGTGTTAGTTATTAATTTAATTTGCCATTTCACTTCAAGTACCCTCATAAACAATTGGAATGAATCAGGTTTATTCAGCAATGAAAAACATCTCTGTGCTCATCAAACAGGGTCAATGGGAAGCAGCTGACAGGCCAGCAGGTTTATGACTGAAAGGTTAATCGCTATTAACCCCTGGCCCGGGGAGGAAGAAAATGAGAAGGGGTGTTTTCTCCTATCTGTTGCTGAGCTGGTCAGAGGTCAGCTTGTGGTTGTGATAGCAGTGTGGTACGGAAGCTTTCAGAGGATGTAGCTGCATTAGTTTCTGCGTAGCTGTGCTGATACAGGGCGTGCACGTGCGAGATACAACAGAACAGATGAAGATGATGGAGTGTATCTTTAAGCTCGCTCTGTTCATGTTACAGTGATAAATGTTTGTGCTGCTTTCTATTGCTGAATAATGTGTATAATATAGTGATTTGTTTTGACAGCCTTAAAGCATGCATGGTTTATATTCTCTCCACCAAACACCTCAGGTTTAGTCAAAACTGGTAGTGGATGCCGGAAAATTGGCATTCATCACTACATAATGCACTTACAGCTGTGCACAATCAGCAATAACAGAGTCAGATGCTGAGCTGACAAGAGCAAGACGGAGATTCGCTTCACTTTCTGTCTGAACACACCTTAGCTCTATGTGTCACTCCTTATGTTCATCATCTGCTTTTTAGGAGGAATTTCAGCACTGTAACATTGTGGGCTGATACTAATCAGTGCATTGAACAACAAGCTCATGCCAGATGTGGATTATAATTAGTTAAGAGCCACTGGTGCTAAGGTTACTTAGAGTAATGCTCACTTAGCTAAAGGGTTCATTGTTTCTAAAGCTCACACACAATCACTCACAATCTGTTAACTCTCATTAAAAATAGACTGCTTAGCTATCAGTCTTGTGCACAGTGCTTACAGGCTAGTTTTGTACTGAACTGAGCATAACAGCTTGGACCACAAACAGACTGAACGTACTGAACTGAAGACAGTCTGAATGTGGCAGCAGCATGAACAGTGATGCGTTCACTTACTGACGTACATTTTAAAAAGCATTTCAGCGGTGATCCGACCGCTTAGGAAAAAAAGTGATTTGTCGACACTGTCTTTGTCAAAGTTTTCATGTGATGTATTGTTCTTACAATGCACCCTCTGACACGGTTAGGCTACACATTATATACTGTTGCATGTTGTTTACAGAGTAGCATATAATTGGTCAACATATTCTCAAATTTTACACTTCAGTTGTTCAACAGTGAGGCAAACCATTTCAGGGTTCACTGTGTCAGTTCACATTAAGCATAATGTGTTCGTTGTACTGAAAGACACTTTGATCAGTGCAAACTGAAAATGTCACATGTTAGTCTCTTCACGCTGCTGCATTCTCGTCTTACTGTTGCCGTGCAAAGGAAACTGAATGTTTTTAATGATGAAGCTAAGAGCACACAACGGGCCATGAAAATCAGTTCAGTTGTTACAGAAAGTGTCAGGCCATTAGATGGTGGCTCCTGTGCTCCAGTGTTAACAGTATGGATGCAGAATGGGGGTGAGGTAGAGGGGTTCATAACCATTCTGTCATGTTTTTCTCCTTCACCACTCTCCTCTTTCTCCCTCGTTATGGCTAAATGAGAGGGTGAAGTTGCTGATGCATTGGAAATGTTAGGACCTTTTTTAATATATATTTTTATATTTCAGTCCCCTGTTTAGTGATGATTTGAAGACATGAATATGTTGCTGTCAGTGGGCGTTGAATCCCTGATGTGAACGGTCTAGCCCGAAGCTTTTACTTGTCATGATTCATTTACGGCATTTTAATAGTCACAGAACAAGAAAAGCAGCTGTACCTCAACGTTTGTGTGCCTTTTTAAAAATGAATTCATCTGAATGAACGACACACACAACGACATTAGACAGTCATCAGTTCCCCTTTTCACATGGCATTGTGTAATAAGATTTTGTAATTATTATATATTTTTTTATTTTTTTATTTTTCAGACATCAAAGCATCCAGTAGTTTGATATAAGTGCAGTTAGGTTATTCTGCAACCTTAGCTGGAAGTAAAATATTAAAAATAAAAAATCAATGAAATGTGATGTCACAGGACTGCTATCAAGACACTTTTTTTTGTTGCATTGTGGAAAATTTTCAGGGCAATGTATTGTATGTAACGTAATGTGTTGCATACATTCCACACTGCAGTGTTTAGTAAATTGGGAGGGATTTTGAACGCAGACCCACTTTTCTGTCGTGTAGACATGTCAATTTATTAAAAACACAAACAAACAACAATGACAACAAAAAACTGCACAAATATTGTAGTCGCCTCCAATTGCCAAATAAACGCTGCCTACTTTGTTTACTCTTCCCTGGCCTGGTGGGTTGGCCAAATGGCTGTGATTGGCTGGATGGCCCTTCGGTCAATCTAACTTGACCAGTAGGTTTTCATGTATGGGGAACTCATTCTCTGAGGTACTGTCCATACAGGTTTTAATTTTGTTTTATCAATCACCATCTCAGAAAAACAGTAGGGTTAGGGTTAGGGATTAGGGTTAGGGCTGGGGGGGCTGGGGTGGAATCATGTTTCTGTGAAACAGGTGCGACACGCCTGGATACAGTGATGGGGAAGATTTCCATGGTTACAACTTGCAAGCTTCCAGGCCCTTGAATCAATAGCTATGTACGGGGAAGCACTGAGCTGCAGTTGTCTGATAGGCAGAGTTGGTGGTGTGGGTGTAAAAACAGCATGCATGATGAAAATAGCATTTCATCAAGGTTTATTTACTGTGACTGATTAACTTTGGCTCATGTAAATTTGCTTTTCATACACATAACTGTTATTTACCACTGAGTCTGATATGGTGATCACTTCTTAATGTTAGAGTGCTTTCCATTATTAAAACAAAAATAACTGTAACAGATGTTTAAATGAACTGTAATAAAGTAATGAATGAATAAATTGATCATTAAAAACAAATTCCAACAATTGGGCGAATGCATTAATATAGAAACTAGTTTTAAGACCCTGACTGTGATCCTCGGTAGGGAGTTCCCGTCTACCTTAATGACGCAGTGAGATTTAACCACTAGGATTTCATGTGGCAATCACGCTGATAAAAAGATAACAAATCAAAGAAATGAGCATGAGCCCTAAAGCTTTAATTAGTAGCAGTAAAACCTTGATCACGTCTCTTTGAGTGTGTTAGACACCTGGCAACAGTGGTCTGCACAAGCTGTACTGAGTTCATACCTCTCTTGCTAAAACCAAGAGTGTAGTGTGTTGCAGTGATGAAGCTTGGAGGAGATGAAAGCACCAATGACCCTCTACAGGTCTGTCAAAGAAAATCAAAGAAAAGACCCGGTCTTAGTAATGTATCTTAGTTGAATAAAACATGATTGCACCACTTTAGTTCGTTGAGCATCTAATGACATGTCTGAATCTGAAATTGTCCGGAAAATACAGGCGTCTGGCACAGCCGAATGGCTACCCAGGCTGGACATGAGATAATTAATAGTGCTAGACTAGGAGGAGTGGTTGTTAACAATCTCTGACTTAGAATCATTAACCTGCAGAACATCCAGCACTTAATATCAGAAACTAATACTATGTAACCGTATTGAGATATCGTCCTCTTGTCCCAGTTTTCAAGTTAGGTGAGCTCCGCTAATCAATATTTTTTTTATATTAACAATGAATCAAATGCCTGCAGTGCTGTACATATAACATGAAACTGGTCGTTTGGAGTTGACATATCCCACAGACCATTATTACCCAGCTCTACAACAGCTTTATAGCCCATTGTTTTGGTTTTATGGCCATCAAATGTACTGCATAGTCTCACTGCTCTCATTAACTTGCCCGTGGTTTCCAGGAGCAGCAGGCAGAAGAGCTCTCATAACACAGTGTCGGGGTCTCAGGTTTAGGTCTGTGTAGAACTCTAGTAGTCGGATAACTTAATCTCAGCAAATGTGTTCTGAAAATAGCGAGCCCACGAATGTGTATCAGCTAACTAATGCTGATGACAGAGAGAATATTATACCCGTGGTCAGACTAGGCACCTTTAATATGTTGATTTTGTTTCAGTGTATATTTGTTGTACCTTGTAGGAATGACTGTAATCAAGGTTCTTTTAATCAATGTAATCAGAAACATTGCTGTTAATAAAATGACTTTCTGGTGGTTATTTTGCACTATTGGCTTTTTGGAGGACAGCCTATATTTATTGTGTAGTTAATTGTATTGATTTTTGGTAGTGGTATACTCTTTAGCTCTCTCCCTGACTTTATTCTCTTCTCATGTGTGGCATTATGTGGGATAGGAGAACTTCATAATAATGGGATAATTGCACTGATGGTGTGCTTCCTGTGCATGTCTTGTCTCTCCTCTAAATCAACCCCTCTTTTATCTGTACTTCACTCATTGTTGTTTTGGAGTCTTGGATGGCCTTGATTTCCTGTTTGGCCATGTTTTTTTTTCAAACATGTCTCAATCCATTTTTTTAATAAAATGGATTAACTTTATTTTTGTCAAACTCTCTCTCTTTTACAGGAATCATGTCCGCAACAGGGAATGGCTACGTCATTTATATGACCATCAAACGCAAGACCAAGTTGAAGCCTCCTGAGCTCATGACTGTTAATTTAGCCATCTTCGACTTTGGCATATCAGGTACGATCTTTTGTGTGCAGTTGCTGCAGTTGACCAACAAGGTTTGTAGATTAGACACGGCAACACAAAAGCCAACCCAAAGCTCTACTGCATCCACACAAACTGTCTACTGGTGCCTCTGTTCTGAACTAATTCCATTCCATGATTCCATCTTCACATGATAATTCAGTTATCCTGCAAACTAACAGATAAACACCCACACCTGAAAACATGACCACTGATGAAAGTAAAGGCATTCAGTAGTATTAATAAAATGAAGATCATTTAGACCTCTAGTCTGCAAAGTGTGTATCTCATTACGCCCCTTGATGTGCAAAAGCCCTTCAATACAGTGGCCTGAGAGCTCAACCTACTGCAAGTTAATAAAACACGTGCAAATAGAGAAAACACACAAAAAGAAAGAAAACATCTTCACAACATCTTGACAACACATGTGCAGCATTTAGAAAAAAAGCTGCAAAGTGAGAATACACAGCCAAATACAGCAACGCTGCACAAGTAACACAGACGACAACAGAAACTGTTTCCAGGGAACATAAAAGAAATTGATGAACACGGCTGGGACACGGCTGGGACACACTTGCTCAATGTGTTTCTGTGCTTCTTCTGTATTTGGTTATGTTTTGTCTATTTGCTGTTTTCTGAAGTTGCAGTGTGGTGAGCTCTCAAGCTAAAAGCATATTTTTTCCTTGAAGGTTTTACACATTTTTTTCACTAAATTGATTCACTGACTCATTCACAGAGTCAGATTGATACTGCCACTCTTAATAAGAGGGGACTGTCTATCTTTTGGCTGCATTTTTATTTTTATTAACTTTCATTTTGTTTTCTATTTCACCAAACCTATTCATTATGTAGAACTGCATCTCAAAATCCCCATTTTATTGTTCCAACCCATAATGCCTGTGATTCACCGGTCCAGGAGCAATTTAAATTCAGCATTTATTGACATCCTCCCTTATTAACTTCTGGAAACCGGCATGTTTCTTTTTTAAGACTGACTCATTAGATAGCGCACACTTTTAACCTCAGAGGAATCCTCTGACATTCAGATTTTTATTCTGTCTTCTCTCATCACTGGACACTGTCATATATGAAACACAACTTAACACATTTTTCCTTCAGCTACAAGTAGGGGTCACTTTAGTTGTCATGGTTAATACTACTCAGCCTCTGAAAACAGTCGACTAATGTCTTTCGTGGCTCAGGAGGAGCTTCTTTAGGCTTACCTAAGGCTTGACAGAATTTCTACGTTACATAGTGGAGGCGTGGAGTTTGAAAGATGTGAGTATTTACCCGACAGAGAGGGCCTATCGAAAAGATGCTTTAGAGTTGTATTATTATTATTATTATTGGGAAATACCAGAGCTATTTTTGTGGTGGCGCTACGACCTTCACAAGCAGTGCTTTAATAGTTTGGTATTTTCCTGACATTAATATTGGCTTTGCCCATCTGTGTGGCATTTTGGTGCACAGGTGGCAAACAGAAGGCAGTGCAAAGTGAGTTTTGGTATAAGAAGTTGCACTTGAGAATATACATCTCTATCTATATGAGACCAACGATGTGACTGGTTGACCCTCTGATCTATGTTCCACTTTGCACTGTTTTTTTGCATTTGTGCGATTAAAATAGGTCCCCAGTCTTTATGGACCCATATTAGGGATTCAAATTCAGGATAGCCTAGCCTCTGTTGCATCTTTTAAAAATATGTCTCTTGTGAGTGCCCAACTTTATAGAAGTGTAATGCTAAAATGCTGGAGTACCCCTTAAAAGAAAAGAATGCTTAACCAAGTTACAAAAGTAACTGTACTTAGGCACTTCGGCTAAAGTCAGCATGCTAACACAATGCTAACATGCTGATATTTAGGAAGTATATGTTTACCATGTTCACCATCTTAGTTGTAGGATTCATCCTCTGGGGACAATGACTGTCTGTTCTATATACTGTACGTATATATGTGTGTGTGTGTGTTTTCAGATTTGTCAGATACAGAAGGAAATAAGGATTCCTTCACCTCAGACAGCATGTTCAGTAATGTTTTACTGTGTAAGCCAGCAGACTACTTGTATAGAACTATTAATTCATAAGCTGTAGCTCAAAGAGCTTTACATAGCATCAGTACCACCCGTAAATCAACCAGTAGGCAGAATGGATGATAGATTGCCAACATCATGTATTTGAACTACACATAAAAGTGGTTTTGTGGTTGTCATGTGGTTTCTCTCATCTTCTTAGCAAATGAGTTGACTTTTATGTAGAAGTGTCACAACTAAGGCAGAGGCCATTTCACCTTTATGAATAACATGAATCTGAGTTTCAGCGTTCCAGTGAGTTAAACATCATCAGTGAGAGTTGAAGTGATGAGGCGATAGGTCATCTTGTGCTGACCTGTGTATGCCCCTCTTTGTGCAGACACAGTCAAAGTCAAGTCAACACAGACCACGTGTGCCCTGAAAGTGAACAAAGCCGGGTTGTCAGCCCATGTGTTTGCCCCGCAGCTACTTACGCAGTAGTCCTGGCTCACAATAAATGTTATTAAACTTGCCCTGTGACGTGAAAGATGACACTGGCATATTGAGAAGAACTGAAGAGTTTTATTCGAAGGTGGGTCATCCCACCAGTTGTGGTACTCACATAAAGGTCAGAACATCTTGGTACACCGATGACCTAAATCAGCCAAGACACTCTAAGTCATGCTGTACTGTTTCATAACGTGTAATGACTTAATCATACGTCTTGATTGGATGGAGATTCTTCCCGCACAAATGCAATGCATCATCAAATCTTACCTTCCATGATTTGGTTTGATTAATTTATATTCCTCCCAAAAAAGTTCAACAGCCAAGTGTAAGTGGCTCAACGTTTTCTTCCTTTGATTGATAATTCTCTGTTAATCAGATTTTCAAATGGATTCAGTCAGCATTCAGACCTGGAGCCGATTTTGTGTTTTTTTTACATCCGCTGCTGTTTCAGCTTGACAGTTTGCTCCCACAACTTTGTACACTGATCACATCTCAGAGATGCAGCAGTCTATTTAAAGGCCATCACTCTCACATTCATTCAACACGCTGACACGTGTGTGAGGTACTGATACTGTACAGTATGTGCTATGCAGGTGTTTGGGCTTTTGCTAATAATAATATGCCTGTCATCTGCATGATGATGTTTGATAAATGTAGTACCTTAATTACAGCTTTTTCATTTCAACCATGTCTAATCACACAGACACTGATGATCACTTTGGTTGCGATGGTCATCCATATGTGTACAGAACTGACTTTCTGTCTGTGAAAGCAGCAC
Organism: Oplegnathus fasciatus; assembly: GCA_003416845.1. NCBI lineage: Eukaryota > Metazoa > Chordata > Actinopteri > Centrarchiformes > Oplegnathidae > Oplegnathus > Oplegnathus fasciatus. Next base: position 486,674 of record NTHP01000253.1, read on the forward strand.
ACAGAGGTATGATCAAAGAGGGGAAAATGGACGTCAGGATTCATGTATATAAATCCGCCATCGCGATAAACCAAGAATGGGAATCTTTGGGAATCTAATGATTTGATTCAATTCCAATTTCGATTCAGAATCGATTCTCGTCTCAAAACTGATTCTCGGTTGAATAAGGGCGGCACTATTTTCAGGCTCTAACTCCACTGAAATGCAGTATGAAACATAATTGACAGTTAAGCTAACTGATATTGATGAACTGTCTGACCAAACATCGAAAGGAAAAAGCAAGCACTCAGTCAGTGCTGTCAACAACCATCTAAAATATTCCATCTATATCTGTCTTTCACAGTGAGGTTACCCATATCAAAGAAGATGTATGTATTTATTTTCATAGATCATTCCAATATCAAGGCAGTGTATATTTGCATCAGTAACCCGTGTTCCTTTGATGTCTGCATATAAAGTGTTTGCAGTGCTTGTTAATCCAAAGACAGATCTCTTTGGTTCAGCAGGTGCTGGAGTCCTGCAGCAAAACTCTGGAGTAATTGAGAAAAATGTCTGTCTTGTCTTGCAGCTCCCACTGTGGAGACCAGTATGCGGTGCTTTGTGAGGGGCACAGAAGATCAAAAATTAAAAAAATGACGCATTGGACATGAACAACACATGGGCCCACTGAGAACTCAGCTATAGCTATAGCTACACTAGGAATTTAGAGCTGAAAACATTAACTTACCACTCTAAACAGCATGGCTACGACTATGTACTGGCACTTTACACACATGCCGTTAGAGCCTCTTGTAGGAGAGCTGCTAGCCCAGTTACAACACAGGTGCCCACACAGTGACTCTTTTAATGGGAGGCAAATGTTCTTCTAATGACTGTCAAGGCACTGCTGGCCTCCGTGCCATCCCAACAGAGAGCCCAACAGTAGCTGCTCATGGCTGGTTAGCTTTGACAATCAGCACCGTGGGCACACGTGTTGTCCATGCTACACCAAGTGGTGATGGTCCCCTGCGTCCCCATAAACCCCTGCCTCATTACACAGTACGTAGCCACACGGCCGCGGCCCACACCACTGTTTGCCTCCCACATACCACCAATCCTTCCTGCGTTTTTTTAAGTATCCACTGGAAGGGAGGGCCCTAGGAGAATTTGAGGATGTACTTACTCTTTCAGTGCCCACTCACATCTGCATTCACCCTGCCCCTTGACATTGCTCATGACTAACTACTCACTATACGGGTGGTCAGGTTTTAAACTAATGATCACACCTCACTAACTCACTAAGTCACCAGGTACTCGGCGCTGCTTCTGTTGCTTCTCCAGTTGAGGTCCACTGTGATCTTTTAGAACTAATCGGAAGGTCTTCATCGGGAACACGCCGCAGGCTCTGATCTCTATGCCTCAAAATGTCTATGCTGTTGGTAACAATCCAATACAGGAAGACAAACTGTATATTCATGTATGTGTTTTGTAACTGCTTTTTCAAATTATGACATCACACATACATTAAAAGTTTGAGACATGGATTGGTTTAGTGAGGATGGACATCCTGTCTTACTGAGACAGTTGATCAGTTCAGTAACAATTGCTGCCACTGTGCAGATGTGCTGGAGGCAGAGAATTAAAGGGTCATATAAAACCGGAAGAAAGGCGTATACATTCTACAGTTTTATTACAGCATAAAGTTATTGAATGTCACTGATCATGACATCAGTTAATTTCTCTCCTATCAGCATATGTCATGCTGATTTAATGAAAATGCAATGGGTTTTACACACACAATCAAATGGATGTTTCTGATATCCCCAGGAAAGAAATCAAGCCACGCTATCATCGGATGTGCACTATGACTTAGAGAAGTACACAGTATTGATTGTGAACTATTAAACAGAAAAGGCTTCTGTTAAAATGAATATAAGTTAATCAAAGAGTACTGGCCTGAATGATACTCCTATATCACTACCTGCAGGCAGTGATGGGTTTACTTCCTATGACATTCATACGGCTCTTGTATGGTGTTGTGGGATCACAGGATAGACTGAAATGAAGACAAACAAACGAAGATCTGTTGGGTAATTCACTTAGTGTATTAGTATTATAACAGCCTCTCAACTGGAAACCTCTGAGGACAGTGTGATGATGTAAACACTACCCATCAGAATTTATTTTTTTTTAAATCTCACAAACGTAGAGTACATATACTGTATTAAGATAATTCAAATTGGAAAGTCTAGGGAAAAAAATGGAGCCGAAAATATATTTTTAGACGTTATACAACTGTAATAATGTAATTACATATTTTTTTTACCTTGCATAATACTGGATGTCATCCCCTGTGCTGTAATCCTCACTAATCCTCCCCTGGTTGACTTGTCCTCTCATTAAGCCTTATCGTAGGTCTTACAAAGACATGGTGTGCTCTTCCTGACCATCATGAAACAGAAAATATTCTAAACCAAATTAGTCTGTTAAGGTGTCTAAAACTGGCTATTATATCTCAAATCATGTAGCAGTTTTTTGCCATTTCAAGGCGAAAACACACAAGAATAAATAAAAGTAACAGTGATAGTTGTAGCTGAAAATAACCTTATCTTGTCCGGAAGTGCACAAAACAATCTCGAACAGACACTCTCCGGATCAAGAGAGGTCAATTACATTAACATTATGAATATTCTCCATTATTTAAATGAATTTTTGCCCTGTAGGACCTAAAGATGATGAGGTCGTTCAGCTGATTGATTCAGTCGGCCTGTCCATCTAACATTTTGGTCCAGAGCAAGTCACCTTGACATCTACTGGCCAGATTACCATGACATTTAATATGAATACTCAGGAGGAGTGTTGTGTATTGTGGTGACTGCCTTTCTTTCCTTTAGCACTACCACCAGGCCAATATTTCCACTGGACCAACACTGTTGTCATTTACAAGTGACATCTTGAAAACTGATGGCCTCATTTCAATAAAATTTGCTGTGCATATCAATAACCCCTAGAGGATGAATCCTAATCCTAATACTGGTTTAGGTGACAAGAGAACTTTTGCTTGTGCCACCACCAAGCAAACATTTAATCAGTCCTTAGCAGACCACCTCAGAGGTTCTGAGAAACCCACTTGAGCAACCATTTCAGATCCTTGTCCTAGTAATTGTTGTAGGTAATCAGCATTCACTTCTCAGTTATAGAGCACGTGAAGACCCAGCTTCCTGCTGTACCACACATAAGGGTGTGTCAAGGACATGGCAGAGCTTATGTCACTGTCCTGGTTAACAACATGTCTCTGCCTGAACTATGCTGAAATAAAAGACCATGTGGAGGTATAGTGTGCATTCCCAACTTCTATAGTCAGTGTAGTGCTGTCATCCTCAAGAAATAGTCCCTTACATTTAAAGGATAAGTCTGGTGGGTTTTTTTTTTGTTTTTTGATCATTGTCAACACATCCCATGAAAAGACCAAAACCAGCAATAAATTGGTCTGTTGTCCGTGTATCCAAAGCCTGACATACATTGTCCTGCTGCCGCAAATACCCGCTAGCCCACCAAATCCGTCGCTGAAAATAGTCCCCAACAAATGCATCATTTATCCCTGTGTGAGCAGTGTTTGCCAAAATACTAAAATCGACAAATTGTGCGTGCTTGCTGGGAGCGACAGAGTCAGAGCCTAAATGTCAAATCTGTAAATACTCTCCATTTACGTAATGATCCCTTCCACATGAGCTGGAAGACAAATAACAGCGATGGTCGCCGTTACCAGGCTAAACAAGTCAAAGGGAAAACAAAACAATCACCTGATTTGTAGAACTGAAAGTTTCTTTGCTGTTATTGCCGCAACTCTGTGTAAATGCTATTAAGCCTCCGAACATGCCCTGCTGGGTTTTCAGTGATTCCAAGAAAACATTTGGCTCATCATGCAATCTTGCCTTGAGAGGTTTTGATGTTTATCCCTTTTATGCTGCTTGGGCTTGGCATGCCACATGGCTCTTGGCCTGCCTGGCTCTCCAGGAAAAAGGGCCAACATTTGACACACAGGGAGTCACTATGGTTTCCTGCAATAAGGAGTACACTTGAGCCTTGTGCTGAGCTCATTAACCTTTGTGTGTGAATGGTTAAAGGATAAGGCTGGCACTGTCCATTAAAATACCATAGCAACCATAGCATTCACACTTTCATAAGATAGGACTCTTACCTTTCAAACAAGAATTGCCAGTATGGCGTTGTGTTGATGTCAACAATCAGCGGTCCTGTCTGTACTTTGTCACTTCTCTTTATGCTTTATGGTCAGTAATAAAGGCATTTGTCACAAGTTGTCACAAGAGCTGTCACATTCCTGCTTTTCCTCCTTTCAATCTGAAATACTGCGAAAGGAGAATGCAGTTTCAGGTTTGGATTCACGTAACGTAACCTTTACTGTTTGTCTCTACATCATCAACCATCAAAAGGCCAAAGGGACTGAAATATATTCTGAAAAAGTTTCAGAATGTTGTCAACTTGTTTCATTTAGTGTTAGAAGTCAGCATATTTCTTCCATTGTGCAACAGAATAGATTTTATGTTTGAACAGTTTTATATTCTGTAATGTATTCATGAAGAAAACTGACAAAATATTGATAGTCATTGCAAAATATATTTTTGTATTTATTAATATAATTTATGTTTGTTTTATGAATAGTTGTCACATCTAAATATTTATCCAACAAAAAATAAGAGTGTGGAGTAAATCACACAGTTCTCTCACTTTTAATTCCATTAAAAGAGAAGTTTTATTCCCAAAGAGAAATGGTTTGAAAATATCTCAAAATTAAAGACATACAGTATATGCTTAATAAATAAAATGATGGACTTGAATCAGATGTTGCATCTCATGTAGAAGCCAAAGATCTTTAGTTGCATATCTGAGAACTGGTATTCTTCCTCTGGCCATTGATGTTGACAGATTCAAAACATTCAAGAGAAAACAGATTGTGCGAGCTGTGTGATCTGGGAGAAGTGGGAAGGGAGTCTCAATTGATGATGGATGGACTGTGATGATGTAAGAGCATCAATTTTTCATGAAATGGCTTGACCAACCTTTGACATATTCTTGTGTATGGATGTTTAAAAATTGAAATTGCTCTTCAATTTTGATTTATTTATATTGCTAACTGGAAGATTAACTTAAAGATTTGATACTAATGTTATGTTTTCACCCCTTTCTCCTTCTACTGTTTATTCTCCTGTCTACCCCTTCCTCTCTTTCTCCAACCCCACTTCCACTCACTCCCATTCCCTTTTTCCTTCCCATTCCTGTTTCGTGCATCTCGTTCTTCGTCTCCTTCGTCCTCCTCATCTCCGTCCTTCCCCTTCTCTGTCCTTGCAGTGACAGGAAAGCCCTTTTTCATTGTATCTAGTTTCTCCCACCGCTGGTTGTTCGGCTGGGAGGGTTGTCGTTTCTACGGCTGGGCGGGCTTCTTCTTTGGTTGTGGGAGCCTCATCACGATGACCGTGGTCAGTCTGGACCGATACCTCAAGATCTGCCATCTCAGATATGGTACGTCAGGATCTCCTTTAACAGGGTCTCCTAAACATTTGAATTCCAGATAAATTTTAATTAAATCAAAGAAGATTTTCACCAGCAGCCCCAAATGTTGCCCCAAAGGGTTGGTTTTTCGATTCCAATAAAAATTTGTAACTGTCCACAATGCAGACCCAAACCCATAACTGGAATATTCTTTCTTACATATTACACCACCTAATGAAATCAATTGTAATTACAAATTGTAATGAAATTAATCCTAGATCATGTACACATATACATATGCATTGTCAACCGCAGATACTCACCTTACTTTACATCTTATTTGGAATGTCTGTTCATCCTGTCAGTCACCTTGGAACCAAAAGCTGTTAATTTAAAGTCAAACAAATTTGAATTCTCACTTTTTGCGTAAGGAAATATAAACTGATATTGCAGCTATTTATTCAAAAGAGGATAAAACAGTTCTTGGATATATTTGTAAAAACCACGTCTAAGCATCAAGCCTCTGGGTGAGCGTTTTCCAAGGCAGCAGCTGACCGACATCTGAGTGCTGTGAAAGATATGTGACGCTCTGTCAGCTTCAGCTTCCATGGACCACTACTCACACTACAAACGTCAGTACTACTCGTTAAAAGTCCACATAGCATTAGCTACAAACCATCAGCGATTTAAAGCCGTCTGTTCCTTTACAGTTAACTTTTGGGACGACCCATTGGAAAGTGAAAGCTATCAAGCTAGGCTAACTATTTTACACTCAAGTTGCATTGATTCCCACTAGACCTTACTTTTCATTATTTCAACACCTGCTGGGTGCCATTGTCAAGCTCCTGCACGTTGTTTTGTTTGTCCCTAGCGTTAGCTGCTTCATTTTCATAGGCCCAGTTGTGGTGACGGCAAACTTTTTGGTGCTCGCAGCACGGATGTTGCACCAATTGAAATAAGAACACTAATGCAGGGAGAGCTGTTACAGCAAAAAGAAAAAAACTGAAATACTTGCACATTGTCAACCAGCCTGATTGAAGCAAACGCTGTGTTTGACAGATGTGATTTATGTAAAAAGACGTGTTGCTTGAAGCGGAAAATGTGTTATTTACTACTGCTTGATGCAGTAATGTGATGCGTGGCTTCTGTTGTCCGGAGTTCCGGCTGATTGTCTCTTTATTGTGAGGGCAGAAAATTAGTTTGGGAGTCGGGATCCACACGCTGAGGCGGAGGTCAAAGTTAGAAAATAAGGTTGGAGTTAGAGAGTTTGGATTGAATTTAAAAGTGGGTTTTCATTGTCTCTCTTACCACTCGTCCATCGTTCTTCCTGTCATTTTCTTCACTCTTAGGCACATGGCTAAAACGCCATCACGCCTTCCTGTGCCTGGCCTTTGTGTGGGCGTATGCAGCTTTCTGGGCCACCATGCCCCTGATTGGCTGGGGAAGCTACGCCCCAGAGCCCTTTGGGACCTCCTGCACATTGGACTGGTGGCTGGCACAGGCCTCCGTGTCGGGCCAGAGCTTCGTCATGGCCATCCTGTTCTTCTGTCTCGTCCTCCCCACAGGCATCATCGTGTTCTCGTACGTCATGATCATCTTCAAGGTCAAGTCCTCGGCAAAGGAGATTTCACACTTCGACGCCCGCATCAGAAACAGCCACAACCTCGAGATGAAACTCACAAAGGTGGGTGAGAGATTGGACGGGAGGTGTGGGAAAGAAAAGGAGCAGGACAAAATAAGACTGCTAGAGAGAGGAAGTAGAGAAAAGAAAACATTTCAGTACTGCTCATGGAGGAAACAGGACATGTCTGTGATCTGAATATCGCTTTGTGTTCCCAGGTGGCAATGCTGATCTGCGCAGGCTTCTTGATAGCCTGGATCCCTTATGCAGTGGTGTCAGTGGTGTCAGCGTTTGGTGAGCCAGACTCGGTGCCCATCCCTGTGTCTGTCATTCCTACATTGCTGGCCAAGTCCTCAGCCATGTACAACCCCATCATCTACCAGGTTGTGGACCTGAAAAATTCCTGCGCAAAATCCTCCTGTTTTAAGGTCCTGAAGAAACGCAGGCATTTTAGAAAGTCAAGGTAAAACAGTGTTTTGTCTTTCTAATCTTTATTGTGAGGTAGTTGATGAAATGAAGCATAGCATTACTTCAGGCAGAGCGCTAGAGTTGCACTTGCATCAGCTGTTTCATTCATGCTTCATAATCACTGGCTCCACCACTAGTTGTGCGGCTACCAGCTGACTAGTTACAGGTTTACAGCGCTGCAATTATAACACTTCTCACTGCTAATACACTCATGACGCTTGCTGCCACAGATCCCTCCACCCCCCCGACCTCCTCCTTATATGCTATGTGTTTGATATTGTTTTAACTGAGATTTAATGTTCAAGCATGTGTTTATTAAGGGGGGATTAGTTCTCCCTGCAGAATCCTAGCAGCTTAGTCTGGCCTGAGCACCATGGATGTATGAAGAGAACTGGATGCCATGTTACAAGCTGGTGCCCCATTCATTACAATCAGAGCCATCACCGGACACATATGACAAATAAGTGCCTTAGGCTTCCACATTTTTAGATCAGAATCCACGTGAGAGTCCTGACTTCCTGCCATCATTTGAATGTTTGTGACACACAAACTGTTTATTGTTTTAGAGCAGTTTGTATTGTTTGTTCGCATGTGGTGGACAAAATTCCTTTTGTGCTAGTGTGCATCAAGTGACCCGCAATTCAGCCTGTGGTCACTCCGGCAAAATCCCCTCACAGCCCAGTACTGTTCCTGGGGGCTTGCATGACAACATTATGCGTCCTGTTTCCATCACTCAAAGCATAATGGGAACTGAAGGGCCAAAACAATATTCAGCAGAAATAATAGTGACAAAAAAACATGAAAATATGTGTTGCATTTCCCCTTTTACACTTTTACAAATGTTTTCACAGTATGTAGGGTGATTCTGTCCCATACACCCCTGGAGGACCTATACTCTCCTCTATGCATATATATAGAAATATGTTTGTGGTGTGTTAAAAGTCTGTGGACATACAGGCCAAATACCCACACAGTTTCAAATTATGTGAAACCTTTTTATATAATTACATAATGTGTGAACAAATGATGACATTTCTGCCACCTACAGGCAGACTAGTCTAGACTGGAACTAGACTGGAAAGAATGAATGGTACAAACAAAGTTGTTTCATAAAAAAGTGATAAAATAACAAGTGAATAGAATTTCATTTTTAGCGTCCATTGTAGCTGATTCAGAAGGTACATTTCAATCCTTTAAGAGTTTATTGTGGTAATTGTTAGTTTTAAACTGGGTTTGTTTACACTTACAGTACATATTTTCACAGCGATTCAAGGAGATCTATTAAAATGAAAAGCATAGACGTGTAAAGCCAAAAGGCACCATGACCTAACCTCAGTTATCAGTAACTGAAAAAATGTGCAGCTTACACGGAGGTTTCAGTGTACTTGAAAGATTGACTTAAACATAGTGTTGAAACGACAAATACAGCAATATCGACAGTATGAATGTGGGCGATGCAAAGCAATATTCTTCTATTCTATGCTTCTTTTCTGCTGTTGTTGCTGTGAAGTGAAACATCATCAGAGCTTTTGATTGAGTGGTGCACTCATTCTCAAGGACAGCTGACAGTGAGGGCTGTCACAGCAGGCTAAATGAAAACCTTCACTGCTGGGAACTCCACTGTAGACTCAAGTTCACGTTCCAACCTTCAGAGGTCAACAGAGCCAAAGCAGCTTTGCTATTGGCTGCGATCGTGAATTGGCATGTTGAAGTTCTTTAAACTTTGAACTTGACGTCTACATCTCAACAATTTCAGTCACTTGAATTGAGCTAATATTGTTATAAATTATAAATGTACATGTAGCCTTATTTTCTGATGTTATTCGTCTCAAAAATATTACCACATAATCTAACAAATATAAAAGAATAACAATTCCTCTTGAAAGTGACTATCTTTGAAGTGTAAAAACACAAAGCCGAGTAGAATTATTGTCGAGAATTACCGGGAAATATTTAACTCTAATTGTTATGCATTACATCAGACACAACTACTCACACATGTAAGAACTAATTTTCTTACTTTATAATTGAAATTTGCTCTGAATCATTGATTCAACTCGAAGAATGTCGTTGAACAATAGCTCAGTATGATCATCAGAATACGAGTTGAAAAACGGCAATACTGAGCCCTGCTAGAATGCTACGTATATTCCCTTGCTGCCATTTTATGTGTCTGAATCCTAAGTGTGCACTTTATGCGTTATGTAGTCCCCTCAGAAAATCCCACTAGAAGTCTGTTCAAAGCATGTCCAGAAGCATAAATTGCATTTAAGGGACACTACACCTGACGATGACTTATCAGTCATATGATGATGTCTGATAAGTACCCTTTTGAGAGTGTATCATGTAGTAAATTACAGTGAATGAGTGAACGGGGGAGTGATTTCAGACAGAGCCGATGTCATGTCAATGTGTTTGTATGATCATGTTCTGATGAGATTTACTTCAAATTGTTACACTATTTTACTGTTTCTTAATGTGCAAAATGTGGCTAAAAGTAAAATTGCATGGTTTTTACTATCAAACATCTTAATGATGTCCTTGTACCATGTCCCTGCAGGTTCTACACCATCTCTGGCTCGCTACGGGACACGCCACCCGCCAAAGAAGCTCAAACCGAGATGTGAGACAGACACCTTAGACTGTGACCCTCTCACCTCTTCTACTTTGGACAGTTTGCCTTGTTCCCTGCCCACTGTGCCCTACACTTACCCAATCACACGCTGCCTGTCACCTGCTATGACATCATCAACCGCTCACCTTTGTTGCCGGTGGTTCCGGAGTCTCGCTGCTTGTTTTTTGCACCCACGCTGGATCTCCGTGTGCTTCCCGCAGCTTCCCACCTCCTCTTCCTTGGGAACACATCTTTCCCAGGTTTTCCTTAATCTGTGGAGTTGCGTTGTCTTTTACCGTGGTTACAACATACAAGTGACATGTTGTGTGAGCTTCTTGACTTTGTTTATCAGTATTACAGACACACTGTCTGTCAATGCTGTGAAGAAAAAAACATGACTACAGTGTTGTTCTCATAATATGGCTCGACTCAGGTTTGACAACTTGAGAAATTTCCCACCAAAGTCAAGTCATAACTTTTTGTGAATCCAAATCTTGTAAACATTTCGAATAGTGAATATTTTTTCAACAATATTTCTAAAACTGAACTGCAAATTAAAACAGAAAAAAAATCAACCTGACGTGAGCCATATCAAATCAGGTTTGGGTGTATTGTTGAGCTCAAAGTTGTATTTTTACTGTTTGTACAGGCTGTTGTCTTTTGTACTCCTATACCCGTGGCTTGTATACAGTAGATATATCTCAAAAGGCACTGAATCACATCAGCGCATGTTTTCATCAGCCGTCAAACTGCACACAATGAGATGTTATGTGACTGTAATCAGTGAAACTGAGACTTAAACATTGCATTTACAGGGTATTGTCATTTTGCGGCGCTGAACAAAACCTAATTTGTTTCTGAGATGATGTTCTAGAGTGAGCTACAGCTCAAGGTTTACTCCTTTGCCAGAAAACACACACACACAGGATGAGTGCACTTTACTTGCAAAACCGTTCAGTATGCATTGATAACAGCATGATGTTACACACACATATATATCATTATATGTAGATATATGTAATGGATTGCTGCAGAGAAGTGGATGGACACACGCAGTATTCATTCAAAGAAACAACTCCAGAAGTCATTCTTTCACTAACTACCAAACCTACAGATGTGGCCATGGATACAGGAACAATTATGGTTAACTCAGGGACCATTTTATAATCTATTTATTGTTGGTTTGTTGTCTGTTTTTTTTTTGTTGTCATAGCCAGGAATAACAGCATCTGTTTCACGATGCAGTAAAGAAATGCTTTATCGCAAATATGCTTATTCGCCTTCTTGTCAAGAGTTAGGTGAGAAGATTGATACCACTCTCGTGTCTGTGTGTCAAGTATGAAGCTAGAGACAGGAGGCAATTAGCTTAGCTTAGCATAAAGACTGGGGGCAGGGGTAAACAGCTAGCCTAGCTGTGTCAAAAGTAAAAAAAATCTTTAAAGCTCACAAATGAACACGTTGTATCTTGCTGTTTTCATACGTACACAAACGGACACGAACAGTCATGTGACCCTTGCTTTGCAGGTCATAGCGGTCAGTTGAGAGTCTCTTGGCAAGATGGTGAATAAGCGTGTTTCCCAAAACATCAAAGTTTTCCTTTATAGTGAACATTTACTTTGCTGAACGTTTTCCCTTTTGCACGCACCTCTCATTCATAAAAATGTTCTTTAAATTCATGTTTAATTGTCATGTATGCACATTACTGGAATGAAGATAAGCAATATTCCGAAAAAAAAGGCTTCGCTTGTTGGAAATTGTGAATGTCTGTCTTGCCCTAACCCTAACCTCAACCATTAATCAGACAGTAAATGAGTGCTAATTTCAAGGCACTCAAGCAGGCTTTTCAAAATGTTATCTGGTGGGTGGAAGGAAGGAAGTTGAATAAGGGGATTGATTCTTTGCTGACACACACAGAGGCTCATGCGTGCTCAGAAATTTCAACAGCCAGGTTAGCTGGAATGAAGTTGGTGGAGTGGGAAGAATGAATCCTGCCGTAAAGAAAGAAAGAAAGAAAGAGCAAGCTCGCAGCATCAGGGTAAATTAAAGGTCGCTGCTCACATGTCTAAAGTGGAGGCAACCAGGTCTGAAAACATAGCACTTATTAAATGAGGTCAGTGTTGTGCCTAATGCAAGTCCTTAATTATAACAAAGTGGCTCAGGTTCATCTGTGTTAATTGTGTTTGCCGAAATGTTGGGGTGTGATCATCATGCCTGAGATACTTCAGCACATGAAGTTCATATGTCAAGTGAAGAGCTGAGGGCCGTGAACATTTCCACATCACATTTTATGATACAAGTTTCTTCACTCAGAACCGGTTGGATCAGATTTGGTCGTACAAACCGTTCTAGATGAAGCCCCTGAACTCTGCAAGTTCATGAACAGTCAGCCACTAACGTCAGCTGATCAACTATCGAACGTCAATATTGGACTATTCTGCAAAACTTCGGATTATGTTCAATGACAGCGGGGGTTTTTTTACGTCCAGTGCCCACGTTTTTTAAAATTCTTGCTATTCTTCTTGCTATTCTTGCTAAATATCCGCACATCTACAGTATGTAAAGAACATGGTTATAGCAAATATACTATGGTTAAGATGTGGTAAGGGTTAAGGCGCGTGTATACTCCATCAGAAGTGCTTTTCTGTAGTTTTTCTGTAACTTTCCGAAACCGACAATCTGACGTTCACACCCACTTCACGCAGCGATTTGCCCGCTAGTGGCCAATCCCGCTGAGAAAGTAAAGCAGGGTCTCTCGCTCATGTGTACAACCAAATACAGCACTATGAATGTCTTCCAGGAGAGACTGTCTGAAAATGTGCGCTGTTATCTCCACATACCCCCCCCTTTCTGTGACGGCTGGCGTTTCACTCAGCCTTTCAGTGTGGCTGTTTTGAAGGGCCATAAAAATCTTAACCTTGTCGTATAGACTAGTTCTCTTCTGGCATAACACGACCCTTAGGCAACTGGAACACTTGGTTAAGGTTAGGGAAAGATTATTGTTAATAAATGCGCAAGCATTAATTACTACACGCCCATTCAACATCCCAACACCTAGATCTCTCCATCCGTACGATCCCCATCGCTACATTGGACATAAATCGGAAGGTGCATGATCGTCCAATATGGACGTAATCAATGTGACAGTTGTTGTAGTGAAATCTCTTACTAGTCTAATCTATACTAATTTATTCTACTTTCATCAGTACATTTGAACCTACCTCAAATGCTGTATTACACAATGCCAAAGCAATCAGTCATACTTACAGTCATGCATGGCAGCAAAGTGCAGATCTTACTTTAAATTGAATCCAAATTTTACTAGTTCAGTTGCAATTGATGTCTGTTTATATTTTATATTTTAGCATTTGTCTCATTCTCATAGCCAGTGCAAGTTACAGAAAGGCTGCAGGTTATTCTATTTCTAGGATACTTCAGTTGAACGCATTGTCAGTGAACCCTCCATTATAAGACTTCCCTCCCAGCTATGACTGAAAGCCACATGCATGACACCAAAATCTTTCAGAAAATTACCCTAAGGGTTTGTCACATTTTCTGTTAACATGACACTAGAAGATGCTCCCTTTGCTGCTGAAACTTGTGTGTTAATGTCTCGCTGAGCCTTTTGTGTCACATTGAGCCTCTTTTGTTTTCCTCCATGTGTCAGCACTGAGCACTGTGCAGATGCTGAATAGAAGTGTTTGGACACGTCCTACTGTCTTAAACACCTGACTGGCCTCTGTTAGTAAGTCAGACACTTTGTGGATTCTCCAGAAACCCTTTAGTGCCACTTGTCCTTCAAGTCTAAATTTATCATCTACGCATACACACTGTCTCTTTAGATGTGACTGTTTGTATTGATATAAACGGATCTGCTTCTTCTTTCTCTTCTTTATCTTTACCCACATCTCAGCATACCTGTTGGAGAGAAAATTTTCCTTTCCTTTCACGGTTTGCTATAGGCTACATTTTGAAACAAATATGTTCATGTTCCCTTTAAATGTGTTTGTGAGTAGTTTTTTCTCCACCCATGACACCATAACCTTGCATGCCTGATTACCTACAGTCCACAAAAGACACATGTTGGTCACATTTTTGGACAAGGTATGAGCCAAAAGATATTCCCACTCTTTATTCACTCTTAATGTTAATCCATTTTCCATTTAGACAGATTTATAGCAATTTTATGAAATATGCAAAACCTGCTTTTACAAGCTTGTTCTTTTTGCATCAGTAGGAAAAAAAGTGGCTCAGAGGACATTATATTGATTATCTGTGTAATTGTTAAAAAAGAGCAACGTTAAATTTTAATATAACATGTCATAACCATAACCGTACTTACTGTAGGAAAGTCTTTGCTGACTACAGCTAGACTGTCAATCCATTCTTCTCCAAGTTTGGCACATTTGGCACTCCATACAAGGTTAGGGGTCAGTCAATTCTTTGGTGTTGCCGTATTTCAGGGGATGCCACAATTATAAACACCCTTACAGAGCAACTACACAGATTGATCAATTATAGTCAAGGGAAATGTACAAAATCAGTTCAGGATGGTTTGATAAGTATGACTGTCATGAGCCAGTCAAAATTTAGCAGCTCTTTAACAGTTTTATAGAATATTACAAACACTTGTACAATCTGATGCAATCCAACACACCAGCACTGATGGTTCAAATAAGGAAACAGTTTGTACATTGAATGTAGTGGCTTGCACTGTATTGTTTTTACATAATGTTATTAACAGCAGGATTTTACATTTTGATCTTAGAAAAGAATCTCCACAAAAGCATTCAAAAAGTAGTATTTGGTGCAGTGCTTTTGCACTGGATTACATTACATTATATTGTACAGGTGTTTATGTTATTTTGGCCACTGAAAGTGACATACAACAAGTGTTCTCTGCACAAAATCCAAGTTCCACTAAATGTGTAGCACTGCTGCACAAACATTTTGCACCAACTCATTGCTTTAGTTCTGCACTTTCCCAATATTTATTGGACCCTCATGACCTGCTGCTTGCATCTAAATGCTTTGTCAATAATTATAGATGTGCATATTGATAAAATATTTTTTTAAGAATATTGTTTTGTTTTTTGCTTCCTGCTTTGGTTGGTCAAATGATGTCATGTGATTCTGTCGGGTCTGTTCGAGGCCGATGTCAGCTTAGAAGCAAAAAGGAAACTGAAGCTTAGTTTTCCAGGAAGAATGCTGTACTGTGTACCTTGAATCAAGACTGATACAACTAATGTTTATGCACATGGAAATATAACTAAGGTGGGTGTGTGTTTGCTCCCAGTTCATATGTAAAATGTTTATAAAAGTTCCATTAATAATCATAAGCGTGAATTTAAGCCTTAAGATTTCACAGAATAAATATTTGAAATCCTGAACTGAGGGTGAAGCAGCCTGGCCTGCTGTTAGGTGACAGAGACTACAATGATGTCCTTGTTGGCGTCAAACTGAATCTCAGGTATTGGTTGTTAGTTGTTTTGGTCTGTTTCTAGTCTGTTGGTTAATGACGATGTATGGGGTTGAGTTTGTGCCAAAAATGTGTTGCACATACAGTAGATACTGTGTTCTGAATTTATAAGGTAGATTACTGTTATTTTTCATATTTGTGTACTTATTTAATTACTGTTATACATTGTTTTGACTTTGTACATCACCTCTGTTTGATTTTGTCAATCACGTCTGACTATGAACTGTATTTTCAGCAACAGTATTCCGTCTGTTTCATGAATATTGTTATTCTTTTTGACTGACAGTTACCATTAAATGCATGCCATTATCAATTTATCATAATCCATTAACACGCTGACATGAAATACAGAATAAAGTGTTTCACTTCATTCAAATGTGCAGCTGGATTTGCTGTTTTATGTTTTATAATTATATAATTTAACCTCTTTTAGGTTGTGCATTGATGTCTCCTGAGGGTGGTTGATTACAGCCATATTAGGCAGATATTCAATATTTTTCTTCTTCTTCAACAACAAATTCCATGAAAAAGACCAAAACCACAAACGACTTGATCCTACTAATATGTGTGTATCAAAGCCTGATATGTGTACATATTTAATTACATATCTTCTCCCTCTGTGCCCCAGAGCTCCACTCTTGTCCAAAAACTATTAATAACACATAAATGAACCACACCCTTGTACTAGGTGACATGTTCCGCCATTACCATGAACACACACACTGTAGTTTATTTAAAGTCAATCCCACACACACCAGAAAGGGTAGGGAAGTTGGAAAGTATTGAAATACAAACTTTTACAAATGTCAGTTTTGGTCTTTTAATGGAATTTGTTGACACGAAGCAAAATATAGAAAGACGCCAGAAATTTCTAGCAGCGAAATTAGCTTATAGCTTGTTTTCGTATTCTTTATATACAGTATAGTTTGCAGGAAGACGGTTTACTGGGGTCAAGTTGTAGTATGATTTCATTTTGTGCTTTTATTTGAAGCCCACTTGGAATGACCCGACAGAAACTATGGATAAATGCAAACAACCGAAGTGATGAACAAAGTCAAGACAATATACAATAAGAAGCTAATGTACAAATAAAGATGAAAAACAGCAGTAAAGAATACACTGAGACATTTTTGCCACTAATGACACCCCATACTTAGTTAACCTATGAGTGTTTTATGTTTGTCAGGTTTCTTTGCCATTACATTCTTGTGGAAAAGATTCTTTTCAGTGGGAAAGATTTAATCAAACATGCCATCTCTTTACTTTTATTCCATGCCAGTAGGATTGTGTTTTGTTAGCAAAGTGTTTTTCATTTCAGCGCGTTTCTTCTCCCTGAGATTGTTGTTTTTTCATGTGAGAGTCAGACGGTTCCCTGAGACTAATCTGTGGACACATGATTTGGTGCAAACACCATGAAAATGACAACACTACGCTTCTGAAGCAGAAACGTCATCGTGACAGAAATCAGAAAATTGATTTTGCAACTAACACAATAAACAGAAGCAGCTGTTTTCTCTTCGATTCCCTTTATGTAGAGCTAAGTTTGGTGTTTGTGTGGTGATTCATCAAATTCTGAAATTCTCTGACCCATCTGAACATCATGTGAAAATAATTATTCTTTTATTTTTAGTCAGAAAGCTCAATTCAAAGCAAAGTCTCACTCTTCATCACAGATAGCCTGGCTGATATTTACACCTCTGTGAGAATATTTGCTTGGATTTGTGATTAATCTTGGATTAATTAAATTTAAATAAATTTTAAATATTAAATTATCAAATCAAACATTTTTTAGAACTGCAGTATTTACAAAAATCAGTATGAATCTGCTGTTCGTGGAATCTGTGCTGTAGGTTCAATGTTTGGCCATGACATGAGGAATGAAAGATAAAGAATATGGGTGAACAGCAATGTCAATGGGACATATTAACATTTTTCATTCATTAATATTACGATACACTGGTGTAATCACCAGATTGTCCTTTGTCATGCACTTTCCTAATGTGACTTTTCATCTATAGGCTTCAACAAAAAGAGTGATGTTCTCTTTCACTTACCTGAATTTGTCTTTTTCATATTATTGTGCAGAAAAAACAACTTCAATTCAAAACATTTACAGAACACCTTCACTGACTGTGATGCTGACAGACAATTCACACTTAACAGGAAATGACAGTATATATTATATCACACAGACTCCCACAACAGCAAAAGAAAAGTCACATAAAATCTGCCATTTTTATGTATTTTGTCCAGAAACATCACAGGCAGCGATGAGACTGACAAATGTGTGTTGACTGTTCTGTATTTTTCCAGTGAGGTATTATTGTCTATCTGAAGCACCACATTTTGCACACTGAGTACACTGTTTCTATCACCTGTTTTGTATTCAAACATATAGCAAATCTGTTGTGTTGTGTAAAGTCTTGAATGAAAGTGCAAATAAAGGTGCGACAATGCACATATATTTCGATGAAATGTGTTTTTGTTTCTTTTTTCACACTCTCTTCGCTGCATATCTTACAGCTGTTCCCTCGAGCCTAAAACCTGTGAATCAGTCTTCTCCACTTCTGTACTGAAAGAGTGATGACTGACTAATCAGCTTTAAGAGCTTAACAACTGCTTTCTGAAACTGTCTCTACAGTAGCAGGTGTGATTTCTGACCACATTTAGAACGGCTCCAGCTTTTAATGCTGGCGTGTCTTGGAGCTCCACCTAACAATTATTTTCATTATAGATTCATCTGTGGATTCTTTTCTCCATTAATCTACTATTATTTCTTCCATAAGTCGTCAGAAAATAGTGAAAAAATGCCCATCATTATTTCTCAGAGCTTGATTTGACATTTTCAAATAGCCTGTTTCATCTGACTGATAGTCCAAAACGCGAAGATATTCATGGACTAAGAAAACCAACAAATATTGACACATGAGAATCTGGACCCAATAATCTTTTGACATTTTGCTCAATGAAAGACGTGAGCAGTTATTGATTCAAGTCAGTCAAGTCAATTTTTATTTATACAGCCCAATATCACAAATCACAATTCGCCTCAAGGAGATTTACAATCTGTACAGCAGCACCATCTGTCCTTAGACCCTTGACTCGGTTGAGGAAAAACTACCCCAAAAAAACCCTTTAACAGGGGACAAAAATGGAAGAAACCTTCATGAAGAGCAACGGAGGAGGGATCCCTCTATCAGGACGGACAGACATGCAACAGATGTCGAGTGTACAGAATAAATCAAAATCATAATGTATACAGTTTTGATGACAGAAATGTAGCTTGTAGAACAAAAGTGAAGAGGACAGATCCAGGATGACATCAAGCAGCTTCAGGGACTACCCGAATAGGTAGGACCTGCTCCACACCACCTCCTCTCCACCATGGAGACCTGGCAACAGGGCAGGCCACACAAATACATTAGAGGCAAGCATAGCATTCAGACAGGGAGAGAGGAGGAGAGGCTGATCCTCCTGGGGGATGATGATCCAGATCCACGTCTGGATGAGGCACCGACAGCCTGGAGAGAGAGAGGTCCCAGGTGGTCCAGCAGAGAGAAGCCTGAGTGAAAGAGAGGAGGAGGAGAAGGCTAGGGAGGGAGAGGGAGAGAGAAAAGGGGAGGGGGTGTGCACAGCTTGCTGGCTTGTGGGAAACAAACAAAAACAGCAGAGGGTTAGAGGAATGTAGAGGTTAACATGGAGTTTGCAGTTTGTTAGTAGATTTCTCATCAGCAGGACAAACATGGACTAAAGGAAAGGTTTGTTAATAGATATATTGAGACTGAGACCGACCCGCCGGATGGAAAGTAACAGGTACGAGGCCTGAGGTATGGAACGATAAATACTAATTGAAAGCTAAGGCGAAAAAATGAGTTTTCAGCTTCGATTTAAAGGCCTCAACACAGACTGTCTGACGTCAGCAGGAAGATTCTTCCAGAGACGAGGGGCCTGATGGGAAAAGGCCCTGCAGCCAGCTGATGTCTTTTTAACTCTTCGGACACACAGGAGCCCAGTATTCTGAGAGCGGAGAGCACAGGACAGGACATAAGGTTGAATGAGATCAAACAGATAAGAAGGGGCGAGCCCATTATAATTGATTATGAATTAATGATTATGAAATTCTAAGAAAGTCATTGCAGATACATTTTTCAGTCCATAGTTGGTCACACCCTCTGGTCGGGTCCTTTTGGGTTATTAGTTATTAGTTATACGCAAAGAAATAGAGTGTATCATTCGATTTTGTATTAAACCCTCCCATTGTGTCCCAGGCAAAATTGAGAAATACGTACATGTTTCTTCTTTTACCGAAAAGCGAGGTATTATTTCAGATAACTGAGGTATATGCACCGTAAACTCCAAAAATAAGTGTAGAACTTGTTATAATGACTCAGAATGAAGTTAAAAGATGTCACACATCATCTGGTGATCATTTATGCTTTACGTTGGCTTTATGAACAGTTAAAACACCATAATAGGAAACAAGGAACAAACGCAATAGGAGGGTTATGAATATATATATTTTTTTTTACCTCTGGGCAACATGCAGAGAGAAGTTGAGTTACTGTTAATAATGAAACTAACTGAGAAGCGGCTGCAAAAACATGAGCACATCTGTCAAAATGGAAAGACACGAGAGAGGTTCAAATCCAACATGTGGAAAAAATAACGCATAAAACTAAGAGGTAACATTTCTTCGTATGAAAAAAGATGCTGACCTGTGTTAAATCAACATGCACTGAAGAACCATCTTCTACTACCTGTGGTCAACTAAACTTGCTCTGTTTATTTATAACTGTGTGAACATGTGTTTATGTATTTATATATGCCTATTTTTTATTATTTCCTTCTTTCTTTCCTTTTTATTCCCCTTTCATAAGATGGATCTGCACACTAGGTGGTGCACCTTCCATTAAACTATTCTGTAAATATGCAAATGAATAATACGTATAATATGAATAAAGAGTATTAAACAATGTTCAGTCAATAGACTTACTGACTGATTGTTTCAGCTCCAGTAGTTTGTCACATTATGGCTTTTCCTGTCGGCTTGGAATATCAGTCAATTCCAAACACAAAGGAGCCTCTTGAGAAGAAGGATTCAGTGTAGTCAAGATGAAAAATTACCTCCATTTTTATCTTGTTAGTTTTAAGTTATATATGTGAATTTCAAAACAGACGTGATTATTTTGAAAAACAACTATTGTTGGTGTCTGGTTAACCATGAACTCCTGTGGAGTGACAGGACCCAAATAGCATTATGTGTGGACTCCCACGTGTGTGAACTTTTAGTCGGAGGCTATTTCTTCCAATTAAGGTCAATCTTAACACTACAGCAACCAATATCTTAAACAGTAGACTAACATTGATCTAAACAACATTGGCTTTCCAAATTTAGTGATGGAGAACTTGACTGACCTCGGGCAGGTCTTAATTTACTAGGACTGCGCTTGAACTGTTTGTGTAACAGATGACTTTAGATGTCTATTTGAAGTCTATTAGTTTGATCCAAGCCATAGCCCAAGTCTATCTTTGTGAAACCATACAAAATTTGGTGGAAAGCCTGACACCGGGAGAGTGGAGGCTGTTATAGCAGCAATACCAATGCTGTTGTTCCACAGTCATTTAAGGGTGTAATGTTCAGATGTCCATGTACAAGTTATTTAGTCACTGTGCTAAGAAAAGAAAAATCTTGTAAGAAACCACATACAAAACATGTCAAACCTCAACAAGCTGCTTTTGTAAGTATTACTATTTGTATCATATAAGTATAAGGATCGCCTCCACTTGGAACACAGTAGCACTGATAACAAATGCTTACTCTCCTGGGTTTTCAGTAGCCAAAACATTTAAGGGACTGCTCTTTGTAAGGATTGAAAAGCCTCCCAGTGAAATGCTAAATCTTCCTAAAACCAGTCTTACTGCCTGAGCAATTGATCAGGCAATACCTGATCAATAGACCTGTAGGTCACTGGAGACAGGATCTTTAAACATCATGAAGAGGACTGAATGGCAGGGTATTTCAATGTAATACTCCCATTACCATCAGCCCCGTGACATCAGTAAGGAATGCTGTTTAGAAAATGAACATTTTGTTCGAGGAAATAGGTCAAGTGTTCAAATGTCCTGCTGTAACTCTCAGCTGAGGAATGTCGAAAACAGACCAGGACGCGCCGGTTCTGGAGGTCTCTCGGGGGTCGAGAGTCTTGGGGTTTCCTCGTGTTGCCTAAAATTAGCCGGCCTTCATGTGAATGTGCAGCCTCAGTCTTGTCCTGCTGCAGCACCTAGTGGTGGATTAAAGCATCTGACAATTCTCTAAATCTGAGGAGCACGTCACTGACAGGATGATAAGGATAACAATCATTTGATTTTGTGGAATGAACACTGAACATAAAAACTATGGGCATGTTTTCACTGATGTGGATTAAGACATCATTTAGACGAGAGATAAACACACAAACTCTGCATTCCAACATGCTCTCTGTTAGTATACTGCATTCTGACTACTGATAGAAATACTGTTATATTACTGAAGTGGTGGAAAGTAACATTTACTTTACTTTTCTCTTCTTTCTTCTCCCATGAGTCATCCCACAATTCCTCAGATTTATCTTGTGACCCTTTGGAGGGGCCTGACCCCCAGGTTGGAAACCACTGAACTAAACCATCTAACTCTATATAAAGTCATATATAATAGCTCCGCCTCAACCAGCTACAACAACAAAATGATGATACTGATGATAATGTATCACAAATGGAGGCCATTTTCTACACAACTACTTTTACTTTGATACTTTAAGTACTTTTTGCTGATGATACTTAGGTACTTTTACTTGAGTAGGATTTTGAATGCAGGACCTTACTGCATTCAAAATGTAATGTTAAAATACAACTATAATGGAGTATTTTGACATAAATGCATTGCTACTTTTACTTTCTGTGAGTAAAGGATCTGAACTCCTCTTAGTTCGTGAGGACATTTGGGCACTAATAACAAAAAAAACAATTTTTTTTTTCAACTGACCACAGGTTTTTCATCATGAGCCTCAAACAGTAGATTTGTCCATTTACAGTAAAAGTGCACTTTCAACAATCTGCATGTATTATTCTCCACTCAAGAGAAAAAGTTGACATTTCTTGATCAACACATCTCTTCATATGGACAAAAGCAATGTGTAAAACCAACGAAGGTAGTCTGTAACAGAGCCGAAACTCTTACAACGTTTCCACTACAGAGACACGTTTGATTCACTGCCTCGCACATCAACTCATTTCTACACCATGGCAGAAAAGTTGCTGAAACGTACTATATTGCTGAATCACTGTTAAATCATCTGCTGAACAACTCAAAGGGCTCATTGTGAGGAGGTTCAGACTGTTTACTCATATAGGTCATATTGTTTAGATATGCTTGTTGGTTCTGACTGGATTTTGTTGTTTAGGGAATAAGACATGATAGCACAGAGGAGCTATAAATGTGCCTCTCTGTATAACCTTGTTCTATGTAAGTGAGTGGAATATTCTCAAGCTGACAATAAACTGTAGTGTTTGTTTCCTGTACTTAACAAATACATTCATATAAAACTCAACACAGACTGACCAGAGAGTGTTTCCTTATTCATCACAAATAACATTTTGTTGGAGCCACAAACTGAACAGAATCTCTGCTAAAGAGAAAGAACTAAATAGCTTTTTCTAAATCCTCCTAATGTACTCGCCAAACCATCAAACCGAGCTACAAGCACTCTTGCTCCTTTCAGATGTTACATCGTCTTTTTAACTATTAAATTAGATCTTCTACTCCAGCAAAAGATTTTTTATTCCTTTGACAAACAAATGTTTTAACAGAGTCTTCAGCAGTGCTGCTTCTGAGTTCTTTATTTCTTTCCCATGGCTGGATTAGAGATCTTATCAAGAATGAACTGTCTGTGCAGTATGCACTCAAAAAGCACACAGCAGACTATACAACCTTTCATTATATTTTGCCCAGAGCCCCAGAAACCAGAACACCAGCTGCCCCAGGTATGCTGCGTGTCAGTTAGTATGTGGTAATTTAATTAAACACAAGTTATCAAGGGAGATGCACCGTGTAAATGCAGTATCAAGTGAGATAATAAAGTCTTCAAACTGGATTGTGGGAAAGGGTCCCTCTACAAGACAGGGTCTGTAGATTAGGGTATAATGCAGGACCTTAGAGCACTTCCTTTATTGTAGTGTTGTACCTTAGTGAGGCATATGCTCAAGCAAATTTCCAATTAATTACAATCAACCCTGGGAAGCTGAGCGGTTGGTGATCCAGACTTGGATCTTAGTTAAAGATGACGCCTGAAATGAGGTAAATGATGAGATAGAGTAGAGTCTGAGGAGGATGTGGGTGGGGTGGAAAGACAGGATCGATGGAGTGGGAGTGTTGTCTCTGAATCAGGACTTCCCTTCTGCTCTCCGTCCCCTGTGGGCTCCTAGAGGAGAGAGAATGGCAGAAAAAAGGAGATGTGGATGCAAAAACTGGAAGGAGTTATTTGAGGAGGTTGCATGAAAAGACTCAAGCAGGCTCGGTGGTGGACTGTACTTTACTTGAGTATTTCCATTCATTATACTTTATTCTATTCTATTTCACTTCATTTCAGTCCTGGCTGTGGAACAGTGGACCATCTCTTCACCCTTGCAGGGTTACTGGGGGGAGCATGGTAGTTTGCCCATCCAGTCTACATGTGGTTTGTGGACTTGGAGAAGGCCTACAACTGTGTTCCCTGGGGGTTCCTGTGGAGGGTACTGCGGGAGTATGGGGTACCAGGGCCGTTGCTACGAGCCATCCGGTCCTTATATAACCAAAGTGAGAGCCGTGGGTATTCCCTTGTCACCGATTTTGTTTGTGATTTTCATGGACAGGATCTCAAGGCGCAGCTGGGGGGAGGAGAGTGTCCGGTTTGGGGACCTCAGAATTCGGTCTCTGCTGTTTGCAGATGATGTGGTTCTGATGGCTTCATCAGACTGTGACCTCCAGCACACACTGGGGCGGTTTGCAGCTGAGTGTGAAGCGGTCAGGATGAAAGTCAGGACCTCTAAGTCTGAGGCTATGGTTCTGGTGGATTGCTCCCTCCGGGTTGGGAGTGAGCTACTGCCTCAAGCGAAGGAGTTCAAGTATCTCAGGGTTTTGTTCACGAGTGAGGGTAAAATGGAGCATGAGATCGACAGGTGGATTGGTGCAGCATCTGCAGTAATGCGGACGTTGTACTGGACCGTCGTGGTGAAGAGGGAGCTGAGCCGGAAGGCAAAGCTCTCGATTTACCAGTCGATCTACGTCCCAACCCTCGCCTATGTTCACGAGCTTTGGGTAGCGACCGAAAGAATGAGATCGCGGACACAAGTGGCCGAAATGAGTTTCCTCCGTAGGGTGGCTGGGCTCAGCCTTAGAGGTAGGGTAAGGAGCTCAGACATGGGGTCCCTTGTCATGTTTCCCCGTGTCTCCCCCAAAGACACATTCCCCTCTAAACTTCTCAGATGGTTTCATTTAAACTGTTCAAAGAGCTAAAATGATCTAATTAAAAAGATTAGAGAAAAGTCCAAATTCAAAACAGATTTGTGGCTCTTTAGGTTGGGAACAACTGGACTAAACTAAACTGTATACAAAGTAGCTCAAACTAAACTAAACTGTATATAAAGTAGCTCAAACTAAAAGTAAAATGCTGCTGACACACTGATGCATCAGTAGTAAAAATCTAATGTCATATATAATTATATATCAGTCACAGGGGACGTTTTTCTGCGGAAACTTTACTTTTAGTATATGTAGTATATGTAGCTGATAATACTGAATTGTATTGTACTGCAGTGTATTATATTATATCGTGGTGTACTGTGTATATTTAGAAACCCCACAGTGGCTTCTGAGATAAACATCACTTCAGGCTTCATCTCCAAAAAGGTATTGAAATGCAACTTTCAAAGGAGGAAGGGAAAGCTGCACACTCAAAACTCCAATTCAATCTTTTATTACAAGTTCTCAAAATGTGGAGATGTTCCAGCACACTGCCTTCTTCAGGATCAAATCCAACAGTCACCTGACTGACATTTATAGTAACTAGCACAGGTGTTTGAGATCAGAGCTCTCAGGGTAATCAGCTTGAAGGACACAGAAATGGAATCTCTAGATTCATAAACAAGAAAGACCTGCAACAAAAACATGTCCACATATCAAAAAACCCAGCAAGAACATACTACATGCAAATAAGGGAATGAATCAACAACATACAAATCTACATCTGAGCTACACATACAGTAATTAAGTTTAATATTTAAGGTCAGGTATAGAAAGAACAGAAATGACAAGACAAAGTTACAAAATAAAAAAAATACTTTTGGTACATGTGGAAAAAAGTAAATAATAGACAAAAATGTTTGTTACTACTGTTCTCTGTGTTAGTACACAAAAGGAGCCTACACAGAAAACCATAGGTCAAAGACATCAATGAGGTCTAGAGCCTCAAAAATGTAAAACATTACAGACATGGCTGAAAGGCAAAGACTCCCAATGCCAGCATGGTACAGTGCCCTCTAGTGGACAACTGTATGAAAAACATTAACCAGTTCTCATAAATCAGGATCAGGTTTATTGCCAAGTAGGTTTTCACATACAAGGAATTTACCTTGGTATATTGGTGCATAGCAACAAACATGGTAAGTAGAAAATATAAAGAAAGATTAAAGCAAGTACTGCAGTCAATAAGCATAAGTATAAAATATGAAATTGACAATAAAATCTGAAAAAATATTATGAAAACAATAAAAACAATATGTTCAATATGACTGTTATTTAAATGGATTTAAATGGATGCATCAGCCAGCTGACCTTTGACCCCCTGCATTTGTTTGTATTTGGGCAACACTGTAAGTAACAAATAGCTATAATAATAATAATAATAATAATAATAATAATAATCTTTATTTGTGTAGCATTTTTCAAAGACCAAGCTACAAAGTTTTGTTTACAGAGCAGAAGCAAACCAGTGACAATAAAACAAAATAAAATAGGTCAGAATAATTAATAATAACAATGATGATGAGGATAATAATAACAACAATAATAATAATAATAATAATAATAATAATAATAATAATAATAATAATAAAACAATTACAGGAGCAATTACAGGATTTCAGGTGCAGAACAAATCAAGCACTGCATAACCATGTGGCATTAAAATTAACAGATACTGGAGGGGAAAAAAGAATTAGTAAAAATTCAATGTAAATTATATTTGTAAAATTTGTAATTAAACAATGCCATAAAAGAAATACTAATCTGAAATATAAAAATAATATAAATATATAATACGTGGTAAAATATGAATATTAAAATAATAAAGTACATACAATTTTAAAAGTAGGGGAAAAAACCAGTGTCTCAAACATTCAGTTCAGTAGGTTAAATCACTTGCATGTAATAACCAATAAGAGGTTAATTATCCTCAAAAAAAGTGTCTTCTGTGGCTAAAATCACTTTCTTTCTTTCTTTATTCAGTCACTCACAAGCTCAGAGAACAGTTGGAGTACTAAAATAAAAATGAAAAATCACACAGTTGAGTGCAGAGAATCCTCCAGGGGGAGCAATTGCTCTTTCTTTGAAGTTCCAAAGCTGGAAGGATGCAGCTTCAGCATCACAAGCGTGAGCGATCTCTGAATTTATTTTTCACGCTCTGAAAATGGAGTCAGTGCTTCTTTTTTCCCTCCATTGATATAGAATATTTTTCCATATTTGCTCTCTAAGGGAAAAATCATGAGCCACTGTGATTTCAGGAGATTTCGGGCCAATAGGAGATATCAGAGGCATATAATGGTGCTCTCCCCAGTGCACCGTGCTGCGCTGTCTTTCCCACCTGCATTCATCTACTCCTTCCTACTCCACAGTTATTTCTTCCTTATCTCCTCCCCCCCTCCTTTCCATTTCTGTGATATCTGCACCCCCTCTCCCTCATTTTCCATTTCACCATTTTGCTCTTCTTCTTGTCTTCCTGTGTGGGTGGAAAGAAGAAAGGGAGGGTGACTGGAGCTGGAGGTGGAGCTGGCCCTTGCATATATGCAGGAGCTCTTCAAATAAACAGTGTGAACTTGCAGTAGGAGCCAGTGGTGACGGCAGTGATGCAGGTGGCAGCAGTGGCCTCGATGCTGCTGTAGTAGCGATCACAGCAGTAGTAGCAGAGCAGGAGGCTGGCAGGATGATAAGCAGCAGATAAAATCCAGGGCTTCCATGAATATTTCATTTCTGGAGAGATGCAAGAGAGGGTGAGAAGGAGTTTGGAGGGGAAAAAAAGTGGCACATTGAGAAGAATTCAGAGATTCAGCTGCTATCTCTGCCTCCTGTCTTTCTCACCCCACTCGCCTGCCTGTTACTGCTTTTTTCACCTTCCTCTCGCCGTGCCAGATGGACTATTGTCATTATCTGATTGGCTTTTGTAATTAGAACTGATGAGCTTCCCTGTAATGTCATACATTTGGAAGCAGATGTGGGAATGCCATTCCTTTCTCTGCCTCGCTACAGGTCAAAAATGCAGATGAGTGAAAAATAAAATAAAAAGAAATGTTTGAATGAACAGCATTTCTCCAAAAGATATTCCCTCAATTGGTGTTCTGATGACAGCAGTACAGCGCGCTGTCTAACAGGTAGCTCCCATAGGTGTTCAGTTGAGGTCTGGTGACTACGAAGGAGATACAGGATTCACACCACTGTCATACTCATCAAACCATGCTGTGAGCCCTCTTGACCTTTGTGGAAACATCTGCATTTGTTATGTGTCTCTACTCACTTATTCAGGTTTTTCCATTTATTTGTCATCTGTCTGCAGGAACCACATGCAGATAGTTTTGCAAAACAATCTGCATATCTGGCCCTTTGGGTGAACTGGCTCTTTAAATTAGTAAAAGTTAGTGCTGTTATCAGAGTAATGCAAACAAGCAGGAAAAAGCTCCTCTGGATGTTCAGTCTGTGTTTGTTCATTAATGTGCATGTGGTATAAATATGACTGTCTGGTATGCACCCTGCTCTGCATCAGCATCATGTACTCACTGCCACTAGAACATTTTATCTTAAAAAGGTTACACGTTGGTCCCAGTACGGTCAAATGGAATAAAGTATGTCTTTGTTACTTTCAAAAACATTTGTAAAATCAGATTTAATTACTTTGATGGTTGAACGTAACTTAAAGAGTGACTAGCTCCCAAAACAAATTTGATAAATTTGAAAAAAANNNNAAAAAAAAAAAAAAAAGAAAGTTAGCTGTCAGGCTAAAAATAAATTTTCTTCCTGGCTCCAGAACTGTATGGAAGCCCTTTTCCTCTAAGAAAAGAGAAATAAATACTTTATAGATTTGGCATGGTAAAAATAAAAACTCATGGTAAGTCCAAAATTTGACTTGATAAATTGAAATTATGACATTAATGATAATGATATTAATTATGATACTAATTAATATTAGATATGATTTTAAATACATTTATGATATATGAAGTTTAATGTATATGAGATAATAAGTCTATCTATCTATCTGTATCTCATTTTTACATACTGTAAGTATTTTTATTTTCATCATGTTTAACTTTTTCATCCTTTTTTTTTTCTTTTTCTGTCAGAAATGGGCTTCCATAGAGGGTGAAGAACTGAAGTCAATGAGTTTTTTTTACCTGGCAACATAGTTACATTTCAAAAATTATTTTTCAGTATTTTTTAGATGTGTCTCAGAAATCAAACTAAAGGAAAGGTTGCCTCTAATGTGCTACATATTTTGCTACAGAAAAGTGGAGGAGGAGTTTAAAGCAGTCCTTTTTTCACAGTCCATTTATAGCAGAAGTTTTCTTGTTATTACTCAGTAGTGAACCAGGTTGGCATGTTAGCATATCTTAATCCTTACCCGGGCTGATACTGCGCATGCCTTTTATCTTGATTTATCCAGGGAAGCTTTGCTGAGCACACACGACCCGTTTACGCATCGTCCAACTTCCCACTTTAATCATCTGACACTTTCACACATGGAAGCTGCCCAGTAAAACCTCCATTTTCTTCCATTTGTCAAAGAGCAGCACCACTGGAGCAGTTAGTTAATTTGCTAAAGGACACTTTGATGGATGTAATTTGTTGAATAGGGAAGTCATGAGCAGCGGGCGCTCGTTTTCACTTCAGTTATCTTGAACTGTCAAACTTTATTTCTTTGTGATCTTGTTATTAATTAGGTAATGGAAATCAGTTGCAATGTGTCCCTCTTGTTTTACAGCACAATATGATGTGTTGGTCAGTCAGATGTGTCAGCTGCTGTAAGTCTGAACTCTGACTACACTGTCAGGTTTACTAGGCAGCAACAGGGGGACAAAAGCTGTGAAACACAGACACATACAGGCAATCTGGTGATTGCCCTAAGTGGTGTAAAAAATAACAATCACAGCTGCAAACAAAAGCATACAGAGTCTCAACTGACACCACACAGAGGCCTCATAACAGAGAGGTTGACCTTGAGCATGACATCAAGAAAAGAGCAGGATCCTGCTGAAAAAAGTAATATTTGACCAATGTAACCTAAAGCTGTTGTTGACCCTCTGATGGTAATAAGGCCATGTTCAGACTGATTTTAGCATTGTGTGAAAAAACATAACCCCCTCATTCATTTCAATGAGACCTCTGTGCTGGCTGAGCAGGAGTGATGGCACAGAGAAAATGAACATGGTCTTTGAGCAAAATAGTTGAACTGGTTCTAATACAATTTGTGGGCCAATCAAATATGCGCAAGCACACACTCCTGGTAGATTACTTTGTAATGTGAATGATGTAGTTCTACTTTTCACCTTGCTGTCGTGGAGACAGTGGACACAATGACTGCTGCCGTGACAACTTTCCAGAGTTGTACAATGCTGTGTCATTATATTATAGTGTTGTGATGCTTTACAGTTATGTGGAATACAATCTGAAATTCAGTCATTACATCACAGTCACTAATCCCAGTAACACTCTGTGACTTCCCAAATAAAAGACTGTATCTTTTTTCTGGATATTGAAAAAGCAGAATGGGGGCTAGACATTTATGTAATGGTGGAAAGTAACTAAGTACATTTACTCAAGTACTGTAGTTAAGTACAAATTTGAGGTACTTGTACTTTACCTGAGTATTTCCATTCTATACAACATTATACGTGTACTCCTCTACATCTGTCTGACAGCTTTAGTTACTTTTCAGATTACAGGTTTTCATGCCCCTCATGTTCAGTGGAAACCATGAATCTCCAAATTTGGTGATTCTAAATTTGAAATGTTCTGACAAGCTATTTTA
>NTHP01000253.1:521372-543831 GCA_003416845.1 Oplegnathus fasciatus
TTTTTTTTTTTTATCAGCTGAGATGGTTAAGCTAGGATTTCCAAGAGGCCTTCATCACCTAGATGTCTGCGTTTATGGAAGACTGCTTGTTCATTTGCTGCTGCCGTGAAGGTTTGTGTTATTTCACAAAGCTGATGTTGACATCTGAGAGAAGAGTTGTTGAGTGTACCGCTGCCAACAGAAGTCACACATATCACAGAAATATACACAAGCTCACGTAATGTGTACGCTGCCATCTGATCCTCACTGGACACCGTGTATGACCACTTGCAACTACTCTGTTCAACTTCTGTTACAGGGCCGATACATGTCAGCGTCATGCATACAGTATGCTGCTAATGCTTGTATATGAGCAGTTGCAGTGGGTAATGCAGGCGGACAGTTTCACCACAACTTGAATTTCTTGACTGGAATTGAATTTAAATGGTGTGCACAGTTAGTGGTTGGGCAAAGTGACACTAAAGAGCTGGAGATGATTCTATATTACTTGATATTAAAGGGCATGTGTCTCATAAGTTCCCTTCTATTTTATTATTATTCTATTTTAATTATTTGACAGACTTGGAAGTGATAGACCCTTTATTTTAGCCATTAGGCACTATGTCCATACTAAGCCGGCTAATTTTGAACATGCTGTTTATGTGGGAAAACAACGTGTGCTCACACCAGCGTTTTCCCATCATTTTCGTAAAAATCTCTGTCCGACATAAAAAGCCTGAACAGAAAGAAAACCATTAAGTCTCTCCTTCTTTGTCCCATTTTGGTCATCAAACAACAAAACTGTGCATCACAGCCAACATGTGATAAACAGTGAGACAGACACAGACACACTATAGTTCCTGTTGTCCTACAGCTGAATGAGCATAACAAGTTATTTAGTTAAAGAAGTACACAGCCACTTAGGGGTCATATCGTAGAAAAAATGAATGGATAAACTAAGCATTTGGATTGCTAAAAGTAACAAACAGTTTTAGGAATATTTTGAAGTAAGGCTTCCAAAATATGGCATATATATGGCATTCAGAATAAAAGCGGGGAATTTAGTTTGTCATTTAGTTGCAAAAACAGCTAAATGAAAGCACAGATGAATACTGAACATACTATAATATCCCATGCGCTGTACGTAATAGACACACAGCTTGTTAGCCATTGCACAATTCCTCTTATAGCACAAGTTATATCTCCAAACACATCCCCTGGCATGTACTTTATATACATAAAACGCATACATTGACAGGACCTGCATAGTGACTAATTTATATTATCGTACCAACAATAATAAGACACGTTTTAGTATTCTATTATCTGACATAGATTTTCAATCTGTGCTTTCATTCAGAGGCTATAAATTACAGATTATACTTTACCTTACCACTATCTAACCCTTTTATTCTGAAGGTCAAAGGTCCATGTCAGAGGTCTCATTGTTCCCATGAACGTAACCTGACTGAGCACTCAAATATTGTTCCCCCTTACAGATTATTAATCCATGAGCAACATTTATTAATCAGTTTGCTCAGTTTATCAGCCCCTTTTTACAGATTTTCACATCAATATATTTTCTTTCTAGAGGCTCCATAAGAAGGCTACAAATTAACAGTAACTCCTGCTGAGACATGGACCACATAGATACAGTTTATGATTGTGAAGTTGTCTTACAAAATCAGTATAAATACAGCTTAATGACAACACCTGTATTGGTCAATCAGCTACATCTACATCAAAAATGTGTGATTACAGAGAGGCAACGAAAAGCCTTAACTTTACTGCCACGTCTTACATCATCATTTCACGAAAGTTCTGTTTACCTCGTCTACAGTAAAACACCCCGGTGGTGTCAGATGGATCCACTCAGGAGACCATTTCTGAAAAGCTCAGTTTTCATGTGAGAAAAACAGCAGCTTACACAATCTCTACTCAGCCCACATAGCGATAGCAGCACTTTAGCAGAGCAGCAGCTTCAGTGCTCCGTCTGTGTCTACACAGGATGTGTTCAGGCACAGTATTACTGTACGTGTAGGTCACCAATGATTCGGCAGAGCTCAGAGCCCAACACACAATCCCTTACGTTAGTAAAACAGAAGAAAATACACTTTGGGCGGCAGTTATGGACGTATACCGCGAGTGACACGCGAATCAATAAGCAGCCTGTGTAGACGGATGGATTTATTCAAATACTAAAAAACTAAAAAGACTAAAAAATGTGACTGAAGCCTGTGTAGACACGTCGTTAGTGTGGACGGAGGGCCAAAATGGAGAGAAAATGGTGCATTTTCAAATTTAGCTGGCTTAGTGTGGACGTACTGCCATATCTGTGCATACCCGTTAAGATAAACTAAGACATAGAATTAGAACTAGAGTTACTTTGATAACCAACTGAGCCTGAACATTATTTCCACTCTTTTTCTCTCAACGCACTGCAAACAAGTCTCTGTCATCATTCAAGAATTTGTAAGCGACCTTGCACAGTGATAGTCACAAACTGTAAATAAAATAACTTTCACAGAGCTCTCTCACTCACTGTTCTCTCACTTTCGGCAAAGGCTGGCGGACTTTTCGGTCTCCAGTGAAATATATTCATATACTTTTCAAATCTATTCATTGCCAGAAGACTTTAGGATCTCTTTTTGGGTGGAGAGAGAAGAGCAAAAGAGAATTCTATGGAAGTAATTATCACAGCAGTCCTCTGCAGGGAATTCAGACTACTTCAATAGGTTGTGAAGAAAAGCAATCTAAATGAAGGGAATGTAGAGTAGCGACACATTAAAAGGTAGATAGTGGTGTTAACAAGATTATTGATTTAGTAATATATTTATTTATATATTTGGAGGGTATGGAGACAACTGCAGATACATTATATAACCTAATGAATGAATAAATTATAGAACTGATTGGTCCACAGCCCGGGAGCACACACGAGGCTGGGACCATGCAGGCACAGTAACGATGACACAAATATATAGAGGGGAAGACTGGTGGTGTTAAAGGAAGGCGCTCAGGGGGAGAGGGTGGAGAAGTGTAAAAAGAGGAAGGAGAGAGAAGGTGAGAAAGAGGTGGTGGGGTGAGAGGGGAGGAAGGTGGGATAAGCAGGAGGGGTTGGGGAGGAGAGGAGAGAGGAAGCATGAATAATCCATCGGAGAATCACGACAGGATTAAGACAAGGTGGGAGCCAAAAATATCCCCGGCCAAGGCAGCTTGGCGCAAAAACGCTGCAATGGAGCACAACACGACAGCAGCCACTCCTGCTGCCAGTCTCCCTCGGCTCAGGAAGTAAAACGTTAGGGGGATTATAAAAAGCCACTATGATGTCGCTGAGTACAGTAAAACTTCCAGTGTCATGCAGTATAAAGCCCAGACTTACACAAGTCTTTCTACTCATACTGCCTGTATATAAAACATAGAACTTTTGGTAAATCTGACATCCAGTGTGGGAAAAACTGGACTCGCACTTAAAATTTCCTCAATCACACCGATGGTTTTCTGAATCCAAACTTTGCAAAAAAAAAAATAAGCGTACAACTCATTATGTGAACACAGCTGTATAATGTCTTTTGTGGCTCTGAAGCGATTAAAAACAACAACAACAAAAATACAAAAACCTGGATACTACACTTTTGACTCACAGCCGGCATTTTAAACTGGGAGAGTGGAGTGTGAAAGACATTTAGGCAGTATCCAGCGTTTTTGGACCACTGAAGTACAATTAAAAACTGCAATGGTAAAGGTGGCTCCTCTAATTTTACGCACTTAAGGCCTCATTTTACAGAGGGTCCCTGTACCTTTAAAGCCATTTTTAGTTTATATTTAAAAACAGTTTTTACTGGGTTTCACTGGGTGTGGTTTGATCAGATCTGATTGACAGTGGTCCGGCAGCATGAGCAAACATCCCCACAATTCTGGTTAAATGTTGCTGAACCCTGACTGGTCCGTGGAAGTATGTGACATCACGTTTTTTCCAGCTAAGCCCTGCCTACTTCACAGAAACCAGCTCAGACAAAAAACACAAATACATAAATCTCTCATGTGAAATAACTAAAGCTGCACATTTTGTGTTCATGTAGGACCCCGTAATCATAGCAAGAAGCTGATTGATAAAATGGGTTTTCAGGGCCTTTAATACTTCATTTGATATTATGTTTAAAAGGGACATTTTCTTTCACACAGCAGACCTCGGGTAATATTCCAGCGTAAAAATACGGGCTGGCTTCTGGGGGAAAATGTCTCAGAGGGCTCAGTAGGGGCCCACTGTTGTGTTAAATGCTGTATTAATTTTAACCATTCTTTTTCTTAAATCTGTCTCTCAATACTAACTTGCCGGAGTACTCCTTTAAAATGTTCTTTTACACCTGCTATAAAATCTGAGATAATTCTGAGGTAATTTCCATTTTCTTCCCAAGCAACTGAACTTGATTCAAGAAATGATTGAAAAGTGAGAGTGACATTGTCTTGACAGAAGTGGAGAGATCTGCCTTTTCCAAGACAGAGTCACTTTCCTCTGAAACAAGCCAATCTGCATTTGTCACCACAGACAGCAACTTTCTATGTGCTGTAAGTCAAATAAGCCGGTAAGACTCATTACATCAGCAGCGGACTCAACATGAACATTTCTCGCAGTGCGGCAGTCACCCCCCATTCATACGATATCTCCCTTCACCGGAAAACTTCCCATCATCTCTGCCGCTGGAATCTTCTCAAATTCAAATGAGGGCTTACCTCCTGTTTTGCCGGCATCCTTTTCCTTTATCTCTTCCTCCCTCTAACATTTCTCTCATCCTTGCCTACATTTCCTCTCACTCTTCTTTTCCCCCCTGTATTTCTCTCTCTGTCACTTCAGTCAAATGAGGTTAAATCTTCCTGCTGCTTGGTAAGAGGCATAGATTAGCAAAACAGAGTTCAAGCTCTGCCAACACCTAAGAAGGCAACCAGAAAAACAAGCAAAACAAAGACCCAGGTAATTTCCTGTTCTTCTTTGAAGAGTATACCTTGGCAACATGTGTACACATGTGTTAGTGTACGATACAAAGCCATGCAGAGCTGTATGCTGGTCTAACAGCTGAGTGACATTATTTACACGACACAGGGAATGTTAACAGTGACTGGAGGTGCTGAGAAGGGGATTACAATTCATTCTCTGGGAAAATCCCAACATGTCAACAAGAACTTCTTATGCTCCTCTCGCAGTGTCATAGCAACAACATAGGTACAACTTCATGTGATTGTTGAGCTGAATAGTTACGAGGAAGGCATTAAGAATGAACACCATGTAAAAGCCTAAATCCCACAGTATCGTAACAATATTACCCTCCAACTCAATACACTCCCACTCACCTATTCAAACAACACGCAAAACAACCAACGACATTTGACAGCATTGTCATCTCATCACAGTGTATCTTTACTGCACCTGCTTCTAAAGGCATACTTCACGTTGATATCTCAGTCACCATGTAAGAAAAATACTCCACCTTATAGACATCAACATCTGTTCTGAAGTCTTGGAAAACATATGTAAGGCAATGCCACTGGTTATATGAAGAGCACGGACTTACGAAGCTTCCAGGCGTTTACAACACTTAAAAGAGGAATACCACCCAGTTTGAGGAACCCTTCCAGTCAGGTACAGAAAGTCAGATCAGTCATCATGATCATGACTAAATCAAAACCAGATTTGAAGCTTGGGCAGCTCTGTAGAACCAAATCTGATTTCTCTACATCCAGTAATGTTCACTTGTATTAACTTCTTAGTATCTTCAAAGATTGTTGTGAGAATATTTCCATTCCCAAAGGGTCTCTTTTTATGAATGATGAAATGATAAAACCATCAGGGAACCACTAATGATGTGATGATACCTCCACAGAACATCTGGAGAACATTGTGTTAAGGTTCCCCTGTCCATAAAATGAACTTCTGAAAGAGGAAATGACATATTTTTCCTCTTACAAATGAAAAGTTAAATACAAAAGCAATTAAATTCACCCTGACTCGACCAGGAGCTTCTAGTAGCAAATGTTAGCTAATGTTAGCCAACCTTAGATATACAGTATATTGTAGCTGTA
Organism: Oplegnathus fasciatus; assembly: GCA_003416845.1. Lineage (NCBI taxonomy): Eukaryota > Metazoa > Chordata > Actinopteri > Centrarchiformes > Oplegnathidae > Oplegnathus > Oplegnathus fasciatus. The sequence goes on from NTHP01000253.1 coordinate 527,430, forward strand.
TAACTGACATTACTGAATACAGAGAAATTCACTGACTTGAATTGTGCTGTGACATTATATTTCAGTATTCAAAATTATCCCACTTACATAGTAGCCATTTAAAGAAAGAAATAATTACACATTCTTCTTCTTATAAATGAAAATTTGAATTTATACAGAATAAAACACACTCTTACCCTCTCAGTGCACTCTCTTGCTCTGGCATGGCCAGTAGCTTCTGGTGGTTCATGCTATCTAATGTTAATCTAAATAGATGTTACTATATAACAGACATTACTGACTCATGTTGTCAACTGAATGATTCTTCTTACTTACTCTACTGTTATACTACGTTGTGGAATTTAGAATGATCCCCTAATTATCACTTGTGGACATAGTAGCCACTGTTCAGCCACAGTTATATATTCTCCTTAAAGAACGTTCTAGCAACGACATGTTGTACTGCACTCTGTGGATGGTTTCACACGGATATGTAAGATTTGTTTGTAAAGTTAAACCAGTCTGAAATTTGCCCTTAGATTGGTGTAATGTAACGTAGTTGCACAAAAAGAGGAAAACAACACAATTTGTGTTTTGCTAACAATGTTGCAGAGCAAGTAAAAATATGATACAATTGAAGAGATAGCAGAGGCCACTTGGATTTTTTATCTGTTATTGCTTCACCCAAAATACCAAATTTATGTGATAAAATATCCTTGTAAATGTTGGCTCAAATTTTTAGCTGGAGCGACTGGAGCTCAGCAGCTTAACGCTGGCTCTGTCATGTTTTTAATTTAAACTTAATTTACCCAGAATTAATAGCAAATTAGTTCTAGATAGTCCAATATCTTCCAGAAGTAGAGAGCTTTGTGCAGTAGACGAACTCCTATCTGAAGTGTCTTTGTTCCATCTAAGATAGAGTTAATGTCTATCTCTGTGAATACTGCTGATACATTAAATACGTTCATCACGGATCTGTACAGAAACATTGCTTAGTAACCTAAGTGAACATTCTCCTAACATCACAATGCACCCCCTGAACATTTCGGTAAGCAACTAATTTTCTGGGCATTTTGTGGTTTGAGGGAGAGCTGACCATGCTTCCGACTTTCCATAGAAACCACAATGCAAAATGTACCCTCTTAAACTGAGTGGTATGCCCTTTTAAGACACAGTATATAAGGCTCAGACTTTGGCAAAATCAAACCAGAATCCTTCAAACACAGTTATAATAAGAACAAACAACCAAGTGTATTCTTACTAGCGTTACATGGACACTTGACACTTCCAGGTGTTTGGGTCACAGAAGTCAAATCAGGTTATACAAGACCATCAGTTAGACAGTGTTGTATGGGCAAGCAGAGGGAAACAGTAGCACAGAAATAGCTGTTGGACAGCAACACAAACCTATAGATATTGCCATATGTTGGTATTTCAAATGAATAATGAAGTAAACAAATCAGTATACAGTATAAGCATACTGTAGATAGATAGATAGATAGATAGATAGATAGATAGATAGATAGATAGATAGATAGATTCCTGTATTTAAGACTATTAACAGTGTATGAAGCTAACTTGCCTGTTTCACCGAAAGGAATTAGACTCAAATGGGACTGAGGTTACTAAAATAACCCCACTTCCTTTTGCGCTTGTTACCTTCTGCACAATGCTGAAACTTCATGAAAAATGCTGAAACAGATGCCATTAAATAACAGCTTTGATGAATGGAGGCAACATGAGCCTATTTCTTTTGGCTCAGCTGGTTGACATACAAGATAGATGAGTTACAATAAAACAGTAATTTGTCCTCTGAGGCTGTGGTTGCAATGTAGATTATTCAACAAGCGAAGTGGTGATTGCATAATTTTATTGCCCTGTACTGTGGAAATATTGTGCTGTCCCTGGTTGTACAGACTGGAAATGTGCTGGTGCGTGGTCAAATGAGACTTACAGGACACTCATCTACCTGCCCAAACATTGATTTTCAAAATACCACCAAAGATTTTAGCATATTTATTTCTATTTTAATTTGTTTTTGCTTTTTGATGATCATGCATTGTACTCATTACTTCATTGGTATAGTGAAAAATATATTCTGAGGTAACCTCACCTAACATTCCATTTGAAGCCCATCTGTCATATGGATATTTTAGCTGTAATGTCACAGTATCACATACATTTGAGTTATGATATCCCCATAGAAGACCAAGAACGGCTACAACACACCACACAGCAGGAGCTTACAGAATGGATCCAATGAAACTGACTTGTAACATTAGAGAATGTGCAACAGTTGAAGAGGTATGATCGACTATAAAAAGGTCACCATTATTTTGTTTTTGAGAAGAAATGCTGCATTTATGCATGAAGGTTTTTACATGATGACAAAGTGGGTGAATAAATGTGACTTAAACAACCTAATGTTACTACAGGAGTAAACAGAAACGTACTCAGATGAAAATATGAAAAAAAAACATACAACGCTTAGCTTTTTAAAGCAGAAAGTGCCAAGTCAACAAGAATAAGGGTGACAATGTTCTGTATCTTACTGTCAACAAATCTCATGAAAACCAAAACCATGAATGAATTCCTATTAGAAGTATTGTGTGTCTATCCAAAGCCTGATGTACCTTAGTCCTCTGTGCCATAGAGCTCCATTGTTGTTCAAAAGCTATTAAAAACACATCAGTGAGCCACACCTTTGCACTGGGTGACATATTACTTCATTATCATGAACACACACTGTAGTTAATTGTAAGTTAATGCCATACCTGAATATGCCATCCTGCTGCTGTAAATAGTGAGTAGCACATCAAAAGTATATTAATATGAAGCTACAAAATACTACAGTGCCCAGCTGTTTTAGGAAATCATTTAGCCTTTTTTAAAACAAAACAATGTATTAATGCCCCATTTTCAAAAATGTACTTCTTCAGTGGGAACCAATGGGCTTGGTTCCCATCTTTAGTGGCTTGGGGCTCAGACAGGTTAGGTAAATCGGAAAGTACTGAGAGAGGGACTAACACATTGTTGGTTTTGGTCTTTTCAAGGGATTTGTTGACAATAGGAAAAATGTTTAATAATGCCAAGCTCTTACTTTGAGTTGGGTTTTCCATCAAAAGAAAATGGAGAATACTATAAAGATGTGTTTTAGATATCGCATATCATATATTGTTTCAGTAACCCATTGGTAAGACTCAGTGTGTTGCCATAGAAGAATAAGTTCTATCAATTTCTAATGATGCTAGTTAAATACACAGTAGCCTAATCACACGTCATTTGGCATTGGAAATGACGCTAATTGTAAGAAAGCTGAAAAGTGGTGAATGTGGCTAGGTAACAGCAATAGCATTCTAGGCAGCAATGACAGGTTGCCTAAGAGGACACCAAGTGTATATAGAAATGATGTTCCAGGACAGTTAACAATAATGCTAAATATTGAAATCTTTGCTGCTAAGCTTGACCTGCCGAATAGCTAACAGTAATAGATGTATTTCAGACGTAAAGTGGAGATTCCATCTATATTCTGTAAATTTCTAACCTATGTTTTTGTTAAAATGATCATTACAAAGCCTGATAGACTGCTCTGTTGTTTAAAAAAGGGCTGTTGAGTAATGACTGATTTCCTTAAATGTGAGGGCCAAGTGGAGAATATAAAGGAGTCAAGACACACAAATAAACAATAAAATGGTGGCCACAGTTTCCCATATAAAAACGTGAATCATCAACAAACATTGACACTGCAGTGTGCAAGGAATAAGATCTAGTATACTGGTAACATTCCACTGTTTATTACTGGCCTACTGTGTTAAACTTTTTTCCCTTTTTATTCTTTTCTTAAGAAAATTCTGTCATTAAAAATCTTTCTATAGTATATTTTTTTCTTAGAAAATATAGAAAAGAGTAATTTACAGTTATGTTACACATGAAATATCCTCTGGCTTTTGTTTTGGAACAGATATGACTCATTTTGTTCTTTTGCAGCACATGGTGTTACAGAGTATGCATCGAAACAACAAACATAAGTCACTACAGCGTAGCAAAAAATAAAAATACGCAGACTTCATACAGGAAAATGAAATACATGCATACATACAATACAGTGCCATGCAAACACAGTCCATTTTGGGAAGTAAATTATTTAAGATTTGCATTTCTTTCCCGTGTTTCAAACATTTCATGCCTTCTTGCTATACATACATGACATGGCTTTTACATAATGTGACGTTCACTGCAACTGCTGCAGGAAGTAGCTTGCCAAAAAATCCTCATTTCTACGTAGGGTATTTTGGTTGATGGAAGTTATAAGGTTCTTATCATTGACAATTCAGCACTTAAGACTACTTTCTAACTCCACGAAAGCAGGAAATGTGTTTGTGATTTGACAGGTAAAAGTTGATTCATTTCCACCTTTGTCTCCCATTTATTCGCTGATATTAACTTACACAAGAAGTGGGTTTTATAGCCTTTTTGATAACTAGTGATTTGATACTTGATCCTTTGTCAAATATAAAAAGTTATTTCTCAGTGACATTTGGTCCTACATGAACATACTAACCTCCCCCCAGCTGCCTGATTAGCTGTCCTGTGTGAAAGTCATTCATTTTCTCAGTGGCAGCACAAAGAAACAAGACAGCAGTGTCCCTACAATGACAGCCCCTTAAGAACCAGCCATTCCCCTAAGAAGGTATTGACTGGTCTGCAATCAGCCACATCTGCTCACATATGGGGCCTCTCTATCACATGCCACCAGCTACGAGCTGCCTGCCAGAGGTCAGTGAGAGATTGGTATCAGTCAGAGCTGCTGACCTTGAGTCTGTTTGTTTTGGGACTGCTACAGAGATTCTTATCGGCCCTTGGCACACGTAGATAATACTGTTTAACCTCTGGGAAGACGGCAGCCATTTTGGACTTCTAAGACTGAATATTGAAGAAGGGTATGTGTGGAGTGGAACTCTATTTTTTAATGGAATGTTATTTTAAGTATTAGGGCAAAATATACTCAGTCACTACATGGACTAGACCAGCTCCAGGCCTGGAGGCGGCAGTAGTGGTCTGCAGCTTCACTTTTGTAATGTTCCCAATAGAGAGCCGAAGTCTTGACATCACTTCCAGGCTAGATGGAGTTCCACTAGCTTCCGTAGCTCAATGGAATCTATCATTGAGGAAGTCTTAATTGGCCTTTCTGAAAAAGTGAAACGCTTTCCTGGTGTTTTACAGTACCTCCTATTAGCATTTAATGCATTTAAAAAACTATGAATTTTTCTACCATGGCCTTGCGCACATTATACATCATCGTAGCCGTTTCTTCTTTAGCTAGTATCCATCATATCCAGTCTGCCAAGCTGTTGATATTAACCCATGATGGTCTAAGATTTGGGGGAAATGGTGTTGGGGGAAACAGATTTTTTTTTGTCATTTGGGGGCAGCGGAACATGCTGAAAACACATTTTTACAAATTATGACCATAAAAAGCTGGTGTGGCAAATGTGTTAGCAAGCAATTGGCTATTTACACATCCAGCATCCACGGAGCAACATTAGCATTCATTTGGCGTTGTGTTTCTGATCGCCTGACTGATGTAAGTCTAATATTCCCTCTTCTTCTTGCTCTGTTTTGTGCTCCACCACCTCTAGAGGGACATGTCACATAACACATAACATAGCTGTTACTTGTCTGCGGGAAAAAGGTGGCGGCTGCTGGAAACAAGGTTGATGAGAGTAGTGAGAGTGAACCATACAGTTACGCTGCGGACTATAAAAAACCCAAATAATGAGCTAAAAGATATTAAAACACTCTGCAGAGCGGAGGTGAATTGCAGAGTCTGGTGATCCTCTGATCGAACCCTTTCACTTAGTCATTTGATTCATTGTCAACATAAAAATATGGATTGGTGCACCTTTGAAGGCTGGTAAAAACACAAATATTAAATACATAATGATTATGCATTGTTTTTTGCAAATGTACTATAGCTGTGTAGACAAATGGAGTGAATTGCATGCTCTTGAATAAGGTTATGTTTTAGGGCTGGATTTTTAGTAATTGTTCTATTACACAATGTCAAAGTTTTGAATGAGGTTTTCTTTCAAATAAAACCCGGAAGGTGTAGTTTCACGTCGGCTCTCTATCAGTTCATCACACTATTCAGAGATAGTGTCCTTTACAAAAAGTGCCTCATTGCTTAATTAAAAGCCTGCTTCATGATCTGCTTCACAAACCTGAACAACATTGAATAGCAACCAGTAAATAAGCTTGAATAATTCATGATTCATGTTTGAGTTATATGAAAGTTCAAACTTACTGAGACTTTTTTGTTTTTATAGAAATCTGTCAAACAAAAAATTCTGTACACTATTTGGCACCACTGCTAGTTTTGAATCACATTCAGGCCTTCTAATTACCAGTGCCATGCCAGTAAGCTTTTGTAAGTGGATCACGGAGACATTCATACTCTCACAGAAAATTTCCATTGTTATCCACCTGCTAGAAAGTTCAATATTTCAAGCCTCAGAAACACTCTTCACTTTTGGTTTTACTGGTCTGGTGCAAAAGCAGTTTAGGATTTACTTAAGTCATTCTCAGGCTTACTGCCTTTTCAAATACTGCTGCACGACAGTCACTTATCACTTCCTCTTCATACGCTGCAGCCCACTGCAGTTCCTTTTGCCATTGCCTAACACCTTGTATGACCTCTGAAATAAAGCAGAAATGTTTGCCTCCTGCTAACATAAACCTCGACAGTTCTATTCACACGATGCAATGTGCAAGATAATTCTTCATAATGGACACAGTGTATGCCATCTGCCCAGTTCAGCTGTTCAGCTATTTTTAATGTTACAGAAAAGCATGCGGTGTGCTTTCTTTCCACAATTTCTCTCTTTCCATGTAATTTGGTTTCGTTTCTTGCTTGCTGTTATCAAGGTGTGAGGAGTAAGGTGCGTGCACAGCCTGCACAGTTTAATTTGTACACTTTTGTACGACCACACCAACCACTTTCGCCAACTTGTCTGAGCGTCCTTGGCTTACCAGACTGCTGTGCTCCTCACTTTTGAAAAAAGGGCTGCAGGAGAGGGACATTGAATTTTTGATATTTAAATGGGCTAACATACTGTATGTTTAGAATTCATAAGTTCAAGCATAAGTTCTGGTAACTAATTTGTTTTTATATACCAAATAGTTGGGAAAGAGCTTTAGAACCATGAGCATGTTGCAGTTTGTGCAAATGAGATACACTGTCCAGACTGAAGGACTGAATGACTGACCAGTGGGGCTGCGCTCTACTCTGGCCAGCTGAGCTGCTATTGGTTGGGAGTGACCAGTGCCCACTCCTCAGGGGACATCTCGGACTCCCCTGCACCTCAAGAGGCGCCTCACCATTGGAGAACACCTCTAATCCACCAATAACTGACGGATACTCACTGATACTCGTTGCTAAAATTACAAACTACTCAGACGTTTGTCACATGATCAGGATTCTCCCTGACTTCAATGCACTCTATCTCCTCCCTTTCTCTTTCCCTCTCCCTTTCCCGCTCCCTCTCCCTCTCCCGCTCTTTACGCTTGGCCCGTTTCTTTTTCTTGTGTCTCTTTTTGGACGGCGGGAAGAAGGTCAGGAAGACGGGCAGGATGACAAAGCAGTGCAGCACGGTGCAGCCCGCGGTGAGGAGGGAGCACTTGAACAGTGTGTAGGTCAGATTGGAAGGCACAAACACCAGGGGCATGATCCCGATCACAAAGCAGGATGTGTTCTGCAGGATGGCTGCCCCGTGCTCCTCCAGTGCCAACTTGATGCACTGCGTCCTAGTGTGCTCGGTAGCTAGCACAAAAGTGTACAGGTGTGGTGCACAGTGATCCATGGCGAAGTTGAGGGTATAAATAAGGCACAGGATTGAGATGCTGTCCATGCCAACGTTCCAGAGGGTCATCAAACCCAAGACGCCCAGCTCCACGGACGTCACCGTGAGGATGAGCCAGAAGTTCCCCAAGGGGTTGATGACCAGGAAGAAAGTGAGGATGAGGATTGTGAGTACGCTGAAGCCTGAGGTCAGGATGGGTGAGATGACAGAGGAGCTGTAGCGGTCCATGAACACAAACGTAGGATTGAAGGCAATGAACTTGATGCTGTTGATCAGCATCAACGGACGAAGCTTCTCCAGAAGCTCCACCACCTCCTCGCGCTTCTTCTCTGTCGTCCGTGCCACCAAGTACATCCGTGAGGCAATAATGTCGTACTCGTCAGTCTCACGGTTCTTGGAGAATATGATGTCCTCAGTGAAGTGCTGGTACTCTGGGCTGCGCAGGAAGGAGCCCTTGAGGATGGTGATGAAGTCGCTCTTGGTTGACGCACTCACATTCACCACCCGCAGGTAGTGGAAAAAGTTGTCCATCCAAGAGATCTTGTTGAAGCCATGACTCAGAGTCTTCAGGTGCTCCTGCACTGTGGAGTTCCAGTACTCAATGGGCTCGTAAATGTAAAACCCAATCACGGGACTATAGTTACTGAAGTATTTCTGCTGGGTCAGAGCGTACGAAACACTCGGAGAGTTACTAGCCAGCAGGTTCACGATATTTGATCCATCACTGATTTGTAAACATCCCATGAATGAGAAAGAGGCGTAGATGAGATACAGGATGACCACAAAGGGTTTGACATAGGTGTTGGTAATCCATTCTGTGTAGTGCTCACGCAGGAAGTGCTGGATGAAGTGATTTTGGTAGGGGACACTGTCGTGGTGCGTGGACAAGTCATGGCCATCACTCATCATGGTTTTAAACCATGTGGGCTGGCGGTCCAGGTACTCCACTGAGGGAATTTTACAACAGAAAACACTGTGGTAGCGGTTCTGCTCCAGCTGTCCGGCAAACACCAGGCAGGAGCCGTAGAAAGAGAAAACGTAGAAGTAGTTGACCAGGATGGCAACGCACATGCTCTGGCAGAAAATTTTCACCGACTCGATGTTGGTAAAAGGGCTAGCTCCCATGCCAAAAGTGATGATGTAGAGTGAGCTGGTCATGGTGTAGCACACCATCACGTCAGCAAAAGCATCCGCCACGCGCTCCTTGAACGGAAGGTTTTCCCTTGTTCTCCTCCAGCCCGCCAGCAGCTCAAACACCCCTTTAGTTCCATGGCCTAGAAGAAAAGAGAGAGAACAGACTCAGTAAGAATTATGTTTGCTATGATGTATAAGTACTGTGTACATCAAAAATGACATGGACTGGAAAATGGCTCTATTTGCATGATATAATCATTCCTAGGAAGTGAAATGGTCCATGTCTCAGAAGGATTTCAGAAGCAATGTTTTTTTTGTATCACTGATTTATTAGAATACTACGGATTCCTAAAACTCAATTTTTCTGATTGAACTGAATGGCTACACCATATCTGAATTACAAAACATAATTTTATCCATTACAGCATTAACAGAAGATATAAGAAATATTATTATAAAAGGGAAATCTGGATTTCTTTAAATTTGGATGTCATCTTTAGACTTTTGTGCCACCATAACAACTGCAATGATGCCGCTATGTTCACAAACCTCCTGGTGGTAATTACAAAAGAATATGTTATGATATATGATTTGATTTATATGTTTTGATATGATTTTTATATTATTTCTTGCGGCCTGTGTAATCAACCAGCTGGCATCACAATTTACTGGAGTGTGTCAATAAAAGCAGTAAATGCAATTGACATCGACTTCTAGGACTCCATTAGTGGCTCCTAGATGCTGCCATGTTAAGTATACCCTTCAATACATATCTGTCAAGGACAATAAACAATGTACTGATATTCCTGGTATTTTTTACCAGCACTGGCAAGGCTGCTAAACAATTTCCGTGTGACAAGACAGATTAAAAATGTAATTAAAAACATAAATTTAAACAGCCTTGGTTTGACTCCTCTAATACAGACATGGGCTTTCCTTTTCTCTTCATATCTCAGATAGAGCTGTACACTGGCCTCCCTACAATGCATCAGTAAACAGCATCCAAATCTGTCTGCAGCAGGCCCATTCATGTGAGTCAAATCTGTGGGATATTCACCAGTCAAAAATATAGACATGAATACACAACGTTCAAAGGCATATGCGCCACAGTGCAAAACCTCCCACATAGGAACACCCGCCCACCCACGCACACTGTTCATTTATTTGTAAAATGCCGGAGCTGCATTTCTGATGGGGGGGAAAACTGCTGCGAGGGAATGTGTTATGAATTTCTGAACACTGGAATCAATTAAATGTTCCTCCACCATGTAAATATTTCAGTACAAGTGAACACTGGATTTGGCCTATCTGTATGTTTCTCTGCCAACATCAGCTTTGAAATATTCCCTTCAAATCTAGCAGGAGGACAGTGAAGTGAGAGGGATTGCTAACCTCGACAGCATTATAAATTTCCCCTTGTCTGACACAGAGAAAAAAAGTTAATTAACTATAAAGGATTAGTCCTATGTAATGAGTCGGCTAGATGGCTTTTCCTGCTTTTAGTTTTATTAAGCTGTGCTGCAAGTCAATTAGTTAGCGTCAGCTGGTTTAGAGGGTGTGGAGAGAGAGGAAAATCACGCCCATGGTTTTTCCAACATTACACCGGGGGCGTCCGCATGCGTTTCCCTTCACCAGTTACCAAATAGGATGTTAAGTAGCGTGTCATTTTCTAGACATGATTGGAAAAGCTCTGGGATTCATTACAGTGATTGATTGCTGGCAGGTGGATGTGAATAATAACAGAGAGCCCATCTGGTAAAGTGTCCCTGGTTACTATCATTACTAACACCACTGAAGAGGGATTCTCACAAAAATCATTTTAACAGCATATTCACAAGCACTTGTGTTATAAAATCTTTTGTTTTGCATTTATACTTTCACTTACATTACAATATAACGTAAAGTGTTATAAAAATGAACTTTTCAGATGTGGTAAAACATTTAAAAATGCATAAAGTGATTGTCAGGCATGAGAACTTGTATGATTAATGGCAGAAGGTAGTGACAAACACCCATCATGAGTTCCCTGAACTCAACATGACATCTTCAAATGTCTGAGTTGTCCAAAAGGACAATAGGTTTATTGTATGGTTTACAAAATGTCAGAAAATAGTGAAAAATATCTGTCACAATTTCCTAAGCCCCAAGGTGCTGTCTTCAAATTGCTTTTTTTTGTCCAACCAACAGTACAAACCCCAAAGATATTCAATTTACAATCACACAAGACAAAGAAAAGCAGCAAATCCTCACAAGTGAGAAGCTGGGAGTAAGTCGCATGTCAGGCATTTTTGCTAGAAAAAAATGACAAAATAGTTGCTGATTAATTTTCTGATGGGTGTCTAATCTATATATTGTTTCAGCTCTATCAAAGTTAAAAACTCAAATGTAACCTTATAATCCAAACAGTGAAATTTATTTGGTCAGAGGTGCAAAAAATACAGAGAAACAGCACAAACATACACAAAGTAAAACAATAGAGACAAACCATAAAAGCAACAACACCAGAAAAAGCTGTGCTGTCGTCTCGGGGTGCTGTTTTCAGTATGTTCTCCCACACTAACTACTGCCTTCTCCCTAATTACCCATCCTCCCTCACACACACACACACACACACACACACACACAACCCTCTCACACACACAAAGTACTGCAGTTATGATCATAAAAATCCATCCAAGTTCAAATGTATGATAATAACGCTAAAAACTGTGAAAAAGTGCCGGTAGTTGTCGTTAGCTGTCGCGTGTTATTGTTGCATGGTAATACAGTTATAACAGCTGACTGATGTGAATGTCTTCACTCAGTTACCATACAACAATGTAAGTTTCATGCTATACTGAAATTATCTGAGACCAACAGCTGTCTTTAAGATATAACATCATCAACATATAAAAGGTAGCTAATGTAAAGGAGACATGATTTGTAGTTAATAGGCTAAAACGTAGTAACGCCCTTCAAACAGACCTGATTTAAGAAGCATTGAAACTTTAGCGTTGGTACTATGTTTTCATTAAGTCTGCCTTCTAGTAAGAGCAGAACTCATTTCATCAATGACAAACGCTTGGGAGTTTTCACACCTGTCTTGTCTCTCCCCGAAACTACCTTTGTCTTTGAAAGCTCCATGTTCCAAAGTGAGAAGAATCCCAATTAGAAGGGATGAGAGAGAACTGAAAGAGTGCAGGCAGAGATCAAAAACAGCAACACGCTCACTGGGGTGATATGTATTCACACCCATGTCGAAGTAAGACAGACGCTCCAGTGGGCAACATGTTTGAACTGAGCAACGAGAACAGCAAGGGATAGCACCCTGCATCTCTTCATGTTTAATGAATATGAAAGTGTTGCTTTCTCGCACATTTCCCTAAATCTATCAGGACATTTGACATGATGACTTTATTCGAACAAAAGAGTATAACTGTTCATTTTTGGGGGATCAGTTTTTTTCATGAAACATGACAAAGAGCAGTTCGTGCTGCCTTCAGGTGAATGGTTTATCCTTTGGCTGATAGCTCAACGCTTGACAGAATGGAGACACAGTTGGATTGCAGGGGTGTTTACTAAGTGGAAATGAACACATCACTAAATTAAAATGGGTTACACCACACTAACTAGTTCTTATGTGGAGATTAGTTGTTAATAACTATTTACACCCAGCAACTGCCAGGTTTAACTGTTGGCTAAATGAACCAAGTGACAGACCTAACATCAGCTTTGCTTTAATATATGAATCATTCAGACTGAAGAATAAAATAGGTAATACATGTGGACTGACACAAAAGCTGTTTAATACTGAGAAGATTTTAAAAATACATTTCACAAAAATAACACAATATACCTCAAATTACAAAAAAAAATTATACCAAAGTATGGGTATGTTTTGTGTGTATATAAAAATAAAACAAAGTAAGTGAGTAAAATGAAAGTTCAGGCTATATATTGTATATATAATGTTTGGCACCCTAAAACTGGGATTTTGGGAAGGTACACTACAGCTTGTGATGCTACACTGACATCCTGTTATTCGTAAGTTCAAACTGAGCTCAGTTAAAAAGTAAGTCTTAACTAAGTGGATATTTATGCATCACTAAATTCAAACAGGTTGCACCACACAAACGAGTTCCTGCTAAAATAGTACCCATATAGAGCGTGGAGTAAAAGAGGTACTATTTAACATGGGTGACATACAGTATCTGACTTGACACTTAATTAATAATGATGTGAACTGGGAAGATTTTAAAAGACAAAAATAACACAATACACCTCTAATTACAAAATGCAGCGTTAGACCAAATGACTGAATAGTGTCATTTAAGTGTAATTGGAAATTTCCTCCACAGTCCTGACTGCTCAAATACTAGAAACTCTGAAAGACATATTTTTCTCCGTGTACATGTATAAAATAAAAATACGTCATTTACAAAGCCTTGACAGTTATATATAATTTCCCCCCTAAAACTGTTATTTTGGCAAGTTATGTTACAGCTTGTGATGCTACAGTGATGTCCTGTTTACTTAGTTGATTGCTTTTGACTGGACAGTGTTACAGAGGTTTCATGTGATTTAGTAAATCACTAGTTTGTAAACTAGCTACATGACAAGTTACTTCACAGACAAACTTAGTAATGGATTTAGGAATAGCTGCTGCAACCCAACCCAGGCGTTTAAATCCAGTGGACAAATAAAGGAAAAGCCTGGTCGGTTAATCAATGACAAAGTGAAAAAAGCAGGAGGGAGAGGAGCACATGGCTGGCAGCATGACTGCCGCTCAATGCTAATCAGCTTTGGAGGAAACCGACAATTCTCTCAATGTCTGAATGCCAATAGATGCAAAAACTGAATGTCCAAATTTTTACTTGGACCTCTCTGACTGTGAGGAAATACGAATGCACGACTAAGGAAGAGCGGGGGTGAGGTAACACAGCAACAGAGGCAGAGAGATTGCATTCCCGATTATTGCAGTGATAAAACTAAACCAGTGTCACCATGATGTCCCCTAAACAACGGCACACACATACACACACACAGTATGACTACCCTCTTAGAACTTTATGGCCACGACTATGAGTCTGCAGGGAAGACCAGACTCTCATTTGCTGTTGCTCTCGCCATCTTCACCCACACAGAGACACCCCCACTCAAACACGCTCTGGGACAAACACCCACATACAGACAGCAAATGAACAAGTCTGCCTCCTTTCACCTCCCTTTTCCCTCTGTATATGAGACTGCAGGTGGTGGAATACACTTTCTGGCAGCTGCAGTGAAGCCCTTCAGCACTTGGTCCTCAATATCTGTGAACAGCTGAGTGCACTGACTAGAGTTTGTGTTTAGATAATAACAGCCTGTTACCAGCAATGTCAACCTGCAAAAACAATCAAAATGAGCTTTTCAAGCTGCATGGTTTAGCTGTTTTCTGAGTGTAGCTGCCACTGAGGACAACAAGGTCATGTCCTTTTCTGGTAATGTTGAGGTTTTAGCATCTGTGGGGAACATCAAAACTCTAAATTTGAATAAAGGCCTGCTTAATCAATTTTAATTCTTGTATGACCTCAGCTCAGTCTTCGACACCGTGGACAATACTGTTTTATACTGAACTCTCTTAGAAGCTACGTTGGTTGGTCAGTGTTGTTGCTCTAGATTGGATTGTTTCTTGTCCAACAGGTCCTCTGTTTAGGTTCGACATGCCTCCTCCTCAAACATTCCTCCATCTCGTGGGGTTCCTCAGGGGTCAATCCTGGCTCCCCTGATATTTTCTATCTACATGCAGCCTCTCTGCAGACACAAGACCAACTGTCATTGTAATGTGGACGCTACACAACTGACTGTTCCTTAAACCCCTCCCTGAAACAGTGACTGCCTAATCAACAGCGGCCCTATTGTATTTTCCTTTGATTCCACTGGAACCCTAAAAAGGTCAGCCGGAGTGAAATCTTTCAGTGACAGTCGTCAATTCAGCCGTCAAAATCGTAAGTTGCCACCAAAAATGGGAAGCCTTTGAGGGGTAAATCTGCCACCGTTATCATTGTAGACTGCATACTTGCAGTTCTCGATTGGAGAGCTTGAAAGACATAGCAACAATAACTACTGTAAGAGGGGTGGGGTTTACCAAAGGGTCAGTTGTATTTCCCCATGTAGCCTGGTGCTATGGATTAGTCCTCCATTATCTTTTACATTGCTGGTATTAAGTCTGAATGTCCAGTTGAATGACTCTAGATCAAAGATCTTTATGATTACTCCTTCCACTGGTCCCAGTGCCTGCATTGTTAACAGTCTGACATCTAGTCTGGGTGCTTTATCTAAATTAGAAGCATGTAATCATGGTGTAATGTTTTGACTCTGAGCTGTAATGTAATGCTCAGGTCACTAAAGTACTGCGGTTTTGTTTCATTTGAAGCATATCACCAAAATCAGGTCACGATCCTCTCATTTGCAGCCCCGGGGAAGGTCATGCATGCTTTTAACTCCTCCGGGCTTGACTATTGTTACGCACTTTATTCGAGTCTCAGCAGGCACTTAGACTCATGACCTCAGTATTTCTAAAATCCTGGCTATGCCCTGGTTGTTTCTTCCAGTATGGGCACTATTTCTGGTAATTCTCTGACCATAAATACGGGTTTAGCTGGTTATAACCTTTGTTTTTACCTACAACATTGGTGAACTTTCGGCCAAGACAGCAGCTGCAAAGCACAACTTCAAAGCTTCTGTACACTCTCTGCAGCCTTTTACTGAATCACCTGTTACACTCCCCTCTAATGGGGGACAGCCTGTGCTGTCTGCCAGCCACTACAGCAGTGTGTCAGGAAGCAGGGATGGATAAAGAGAGAAAGAAAGATGAGAAGCTGTAGCTCAGAATGAAAGGATGAAGAGGCAGGAGGCGTTGTATCTCAAGCCTCTCCCAGATGCAGGTACAACCCTGAATGGCTTGTAAGAGGGCAGTTTGTCACT
Organism: Oplegnathus fasciatus; assembly: GCA_003416845.1. Taxonomy (NCBI): domain Eukaryota; kingdom Metazoa; phylum Chordata; class Actinopteri; order Centrarchiformes; family Oplegnathidae; genus Oplegnathus; species Oplegnathus fasciatus. The sequence continues at coordinate 543,347 of NTHP01000253.1, forward strand.
GGCTGTCCTGCAGACTATTTTCTGCCGAGAAGAGAGGCGGGGGAGGAAAAAAAAAAGCCCTATAGTCTCACAGCCTGACCATGTTGCTCCTATAATGGAGGCCCGGGCTACATTTGCCCTCCCCTCCTCCCCCTGGCCCACACCAAAAAGTCACAGAGTCATTAAACTAAATTACTGCTCTAAAACTTCTGTGGAACTCAGACCCCCAAAACACATCCATCACATGGCGAGAGAGCGTGTCAGTCGCTCCCGCCCACCGTGGATTCTTCCAATCAGGATGAGTGTTAACCATGCCGGCTTGTCACACAGGTAGAGATGACAGAGGAGCCAATATCGCAAGGAGGAGGTCCCGCCATAGAGTGATCCAAACTCAATAAAAACAGATGAGGGGAGTGAAAGTAAGGACGAACACAGGGGAGCCCCAAAAGCAATCTTCACATCCAAATCAATATTTGGGTGATAACACTCCTCATAAACCCCGTTTT
>NTHP01000253.1:543839-556929 GCA_003416845.1 Oplegnathus fasciatus
TTTTTGCCACCAAGATTCCAATTTAACTCTTAATTTTAAATGCACATTTCCTACATTTGTTGGCCTGGCTAATTGTGGCTGTTAGCTCATACAGTGTTTTAGCTGGAGGTGAGCTTAACCCTGCTGCAGTGGGTTACATACAGAAGTAATGACGACTGAAAGACAGCGTCATTACCCAGACTGCAGGATGAGATTCACATACTTGCTCTCAGGCAAAGCATCAGACTGCAATTAACGAAAACTAACAAGTTCAGGGACTTATTCCTCTCTGGCTTCAAATCCCACTTAAAAGGCCTGAAACCTTATTTTCTCTCCACAACAAAAGGCTCCTACATGTGGACACAGTTTGCTGCCAAACTTTATTTCACATGAGAGATATGTGTGTTTGTGTTTTTCTGAGTTTTTCTCACTGGTTTGAAGTGGCTGGGGCTGAGTGGGAAGAGGTGATGTCACATACTTCTGAGCACCAATCAGGATTTAGCAGTGATGACAGTTGTGGGTTTGTTTGCTTGTGTTAAAAAGTTGTCAATCAAATCTGATCAACCCCAAACACCCACACTGTTCTGATGAAGCAGATTAGCCAACTTCATGAGTGTTAAACCCTTATCATGAGCATTTATATTATATTATATATTGTTATAGATTAAATATTAGATTTAATATTATACTTCACATTTGTAACCAAGTTTTTTAGGGGTTTTAAAGTAGACCTTTCATATAAGAGATCAGAGTTCGCATCCTGTCACAGACCAGCAAGTAACGTTCTTTATCTTTATGAACAATCTGCATTTTAGTCGCCTAATCCTAACAATACCTTAAAGTTATAATCTCGAAGATTTTCATTTCGTTGTCTTTCGCAGCACCTATGGTGATAATCGGCAACTGCAGGTGTGTTTTTGGACCTCACTTCAGTTTCAGTTTCTAGTTAGCCTATATCGTCTGTAGTCATCAATCTTTTCTTTGTTCGTTCAGCCATAGTAACCGTTTACTCGCAACGCTAGCAGAGACCGGAAAAAACACTACGCTGCTTCACACTAGGGCTGGGACGACACGTAATAAAGTAAAAGTAAAGCCCATCGCTGTATTATAATACATTCATGGTAAAGCCTCGGACATACTTTCCACGTTCCTTCTCCACAGACAGCTGTGGACTTGCGGACACACACGTGGTTCCATTCATACTATAATTGAGGGCCCACATTGGTCTGGCATATGTGTACACTCATCAGCCACACTCAAAACAATAGACAGTAGCTATGGCCGGTAGCTACCTTGCTAAGCAGTGCTTAGCTTGTGTTGATTGCGGCCACTCGTCTTGTATTCTTTCAAAGACGAATCATATAAACAGAGCCGTGCCCATTGAAAACTTTCCTGTTCTGAACGGGCTGGTTGTCCTCCGGTGCTGCTGCTTGCAGCTTTCTGGAGAACCTCTCATCCAAACAATTCACACTCCACACTGCACTTCCGTGGGCCCTGTGTACTTTTTGTCCCCACCCAAGCACGATATATTTGGGTTATTAACACGCGGAACAAGTTTCTGTCAGTAGTAGTCACTAAAAACTGATTTTCTAAATGTTTCTTCATCGCCCCCATGTTGAAAGTAATTTCTGCATCGCTGCTGTAGAGGTAACGGTAACGTAACGTTACACCATGCGTCCTCTAACGTTGTTATTCGACCGTTTTATATTTTCTGTTTACTTTAACGGCCATGTTTGAATGAGAAATCCTGCAGTGCATACTGTTTCTTGTTACAATTGTTTGTTTTTCAGAGACAATAACAGAAAAATAATCTTTAGAATAATCGATAAATTAATCGTCAGATTAATCGATAAAAAAATAATCGTTAGGTGCAGCCCTGTTTCACACACAGGTGAGTTGAAGAGCGAGTCTGTTGTGTTGTGTTGACAAGTCTTGTCAAAAGCCTAACTGTGCACCACTTGTGATTTTTCCGGGAAAGTAGTCCATGCTGAATAACAATGTAACTTTATTCTTTAAAGCCTGTGTCATGATAAATATGTGGGTTTGAATGATTGGTTATTAAACAGCGGTCATCTCTCTGTACCTATACTGTTCTGCTTTTAATATCTGCAAGAAGATTGCCCTTCTTGTATGATATAGGACACACTCGCCCACATACACTCACACTCCCCACCCCCCTAGAACAGTTCAGCAGCAACACTATCCTGGATTTTGAGTAGGAGTCTGGCAGGGTTTGAAACAGATTTTCTGGAATTGCCCCCAGGAGTGAAACAGCAAAATTTGGTCATTTGCATTTTCAAGTCCTCTCCTCCGTTGCTACAGTTTTTTCTGCAGCAAAAGATAGAATTCACATCTATGTGGTCTTTTTCTTGGTCTCTCTCCATCAGCAGGTCTTGCTATAAAAATCAAATGAAATGATCAATGTAACCACGGAGAGTCAGCAATAATAGGCTGTGTGATTCTTTTTATTTTTAGGTGAATGAGCTGCATGCATTTGTGTGTATGCATGTCTCCATTTATTTACAGGCTTTAGTTACTGCTTGTTTCTGCCTGCAAATGCATAACTCATAAAGTGGTCTCCATCAGTCATATGACACCGCACTAGAATAGCATTATCATTTCCAGTTATAGGATGAGTAAACTATCCAAGCTGTTTAACGAGATATATCATTACTGTGGATGTTGTTACAGTAAAATAATGCAAATAAGAACCTGTTTGTATCCCACCGCTGATGCCACATCCATAGGTGGACATTCTCTAACTCACAGACAATCATACAACAATGCCAAAAAGCTCTGTCACATCAGATCCTAAGAGTTAATGAATGCACTGGAGATACTGATCTTTAATAATACATTGAAGTAAGTGTCTGTTTTTGCTGTATAGCATTTTGTTGGAGTTGTGCTCAGCTGTTTGTGGTTTTGACTGAATTCTGAAAAAAAGACAATAAGGAGTGGGTTTAAAAGGGCTTTGGGGCGCTTTAATTAAGGAGTCATTTATTTGATGCATTCTTTCCCTTCAAGTGTCACTCTTCAAGATGACAACAGATGTCAAAGCACAGAGAGAGAGAGAGCAGGGAGCACTTATTGTTACACCCGGCCATCCGACCAATCAACTGCCTTTTTTATGTTTCTAAATTTTTTCCCAAGCGATTAATATTTCACATAACTGTCAAGTAAAACCCACATCTATCAACACGAGTCTGAAATAACACGAGAGAAAAACATTGCTGTCACTCTTTAATCTGTGATGTGAAATGACTTCACAAGCAATTAGTGACATGCAGCGCGCAGAAATACCACAGCAGAGCAAAGTATACAGGAAGTACGATGCACAGTGAACAAGTTAGTTTTTTTCTGTTGATCCATTAAATATGCAAGACCTCACCACTCTTTGATGCTATATTTAGTGTTGTTAAGAGGGGTCCTTTCAAGACCCCACTTCCTGCTGAATGTTCCATTAAAAATGGATTAGCCCCCAACACACCTGCTCATTGACTCTCACCGGTGAGAGTGGCTCTCGTCCCGGTCAATATTCACACACTCACACAAATGGCAAATCTAATGAGAAGGTGAAACGTAGGGGGCAGCATAATGTGGCTGGTTCTAATTCATTGTTGTTGTGTTTTTTCATACTGTGCACAATCAAAAATACATTGCTTGTAGCATTCATGGAAATAAAAAAGCGCATAGCCCTAAAACAGTACATCAAAATCAAAAAGGTCTTACTATATGGAGATACAAGGCTTTATATAAGGCTGCACATATATTTCAATCATGGTTGATTTGGAAAAAAAATATCTGATTGCAATTTTTCTGACCAATATGCCAGGCCTATTGGTGGTCTACACAGCGTTAAAAAGATATGTTTATTCCAAACATAATCAAAATGCATTTTGTTTCTACATAAGAAGAACTATTGTATAATGATTAAGTTGTGTGTTGCCAGATTGGGACGTGTTCCATCCAACTAGGCTACTTTCTACTTGATTGGGCGGTTAAAAATGGTTTGGGTGGCTTGGAATCATTTTATCATTTGATCAGTTTTCTCAAATGAAAAGTTGGGTTACTTTCAATGAGTGTGATTGAGATTAACAGGGCACCAGTAAGCTTAACACTCAATGACTGATAAGTGATGGCAGAGAAAATCAAAATGACATTTCAGTTCTTTAGAACTAGGTTGAAACTTTTTTTTTCTGATTAGTCTGTCACAGCTCTCTGAAATACGCCTGGTACAGCTGTTCATATAATTGAGGACTTTAATTTAATGTAATGTGAAGCAAAACACCTGGTGGAGATCATTTGTTGGATATGGAAGAACCATTAAGGTTCTGATTGGGCTTCTTGGTGTACAGTAAATATCAAATTCAGCAACACAGCTGCCAGTCAGTCAGAGAAACGTCACTTTCTAAGTACAATCATTAAAAACTCATATTTAGTAAGATATTACAGCACAAGTTTAATAATCACTTTCAGTAACATCACAACATTCATAGGGGTGTTATATTTATTCATAACAGCTACATACTTGTCCAATTATGGTCACAGTGACAAACTGCTGTCACGTCTGACGATGTATTGTGACTATTCCTATCTCACTGATGACCCACAAGGACAGTATCAGCACTATTTACCTCAAAATTTTGAGGTAAATAGTGCTGATACTGCCATGCAGAACAACAGCCAAGTTTCGGCAAACTGTTAAACACACATTTGTAAGAGATTTAAGCTAGAAAGCTAGACATTTAAGCTCGCAAAATTCAACTGTGTCAGCCCCATCTTCATACCAAATTAAAACGACGCCGTTAATCATTGTGCATCATCATCGCTGTTCACTTTCCACCAGCTGTTGGTCATTTACACCGGACGAGTTGCCTACCAAGCTACTAGCTCGTCAAAACAATAAGAGCAGTGTTTCTTTTCAAGAAAACCAAGCATAAATAATACAGACATCAGCAGGCAGAGAGCATATTAATGAGTTGACAGCCAAAAGCTTCATTTTGCTCAGCTGAAGGAACTTTATCAGCAACAATTGTCATTTAAGTTGGCTAAATCACTGCTTGCAGACTAAAATTTTCACCTCTTACAGTTTGTTAAGACTGTCAGTTGTAATCAAACTTGTGTCTCTTGTGACTTGCTTTTCTATTGACTTCAATCTAAAGACTATGAACTGTGGAACCATCTCAATACCGAATTAAAAAGATGTCCCTAATCACTGTGCATCATCCTCTCTCCTCTTCAGGGCCGAACATGAGAGTGATACCGAACCGAAGCCATCGGCCGCAGCAGTGGCCTCAAATCCCCATTACTCCCCGTCACACACATCAGTGAAGAATTACACAGCTGCCCGATTAATGGTGTGTCATATGTTACACTTGGAGGGATCTGTAATAAGAAATTCAGTGAGGATACTTCTAGTGTTGATTAGAATCCTGCCATATTTTACCGCATGCTGGTAAATCAATAGATTACAGTTAAGCCATACTTTATCATATGCTCTGAATATAAATACGTTAGCATTAGCAGCATTAGCTCGGAGATGCACTGACCTGTTTGTATCTTTCCATGCTACATGTTCGATGTGCATGTGTGTGTGAGAGGCATACTGAAATTCTCTCATTAGTTTTCCCAGAATTCACCTGCCTGTTTGTCATGACCAGGTACATTCATGGCTAAGTCGAGTAGAGAATGTTGCATGTATGTGTGTGTGTGTGTGTGTGTGTGTGTGTGTGTGTAGGTCAGCTATCTTCTGATCAGGGACCTCTGACAGTAATGTGAAGATCAATACTTTCTGACGTAATGAGGAGGAGCCGCTGCGGTACACGTGTATGAATCTACACACACATGAACACACAATTTGGCTGTTACACATGTACAGGGCGTTTCATTCATTCCAGCCATCAAGTCCAACTTTGACCAACCCAGTTCTTAACTGTTACGGCGAATGTCACACCCCAAAAGAACTTGCCCTCATAATTACGACTGTGTGAAAGTGTGTGAGGTAAACTTGTAGACACACACACAACACCATGGCTGGGTCAACTGAGTCAAGGTTGGTGGCAGCGTGGCAGTGGGGAATACAAATGACTCCTGTGATGCAAGAGGGCTGACAAATGAGGCTGTAAAGCAGATTATCTGCTGCGTCTCTACTTGGCGGTGTGGCTGCAGCCTGAGCAGCAGACATTGCACTGCGTCTGATGCCATCCGCGGGGAATTCATGTTCATTTTGAGGCTTTTTTAAGACGCAGAAGTTCGGAATAGAGTGCTATCAAAGTATGCTCTTGAAGCTGGGGAGAGAACAGCCGTACCAGAGTTCTGTTACGATGGTAGAGGAAAAAAAAACAAGCTCCTACATAACAATGATGTTATTGTGTGTTACTTAAACCAGATGGGACCCAAATGGATTTTTATTATTTGATTCTGGTTGCAAAAATAATGCTGCAAAATACAATAAGTGGCATTTTGATGATGTATTCGTGACTGGGCTCACATGGAAATAATACGAAGAGGAAAAGTAAAAAGAAGAAAACCGACTGGGTGCAGAGCAGGTTTGGACAGTAGTATCTTTACAACTGAGTCCATGAGGGCAAACAAAATGAGCCGTCAGATAATGAGACACATTTTAAATCAATCGCAATTAAGACTATTCACAAAAGCACATATTTCAAAGTAAGTTGGAGAAGTTTAAGTACCAAAGATGTCCATTAAATTTGTCCGTTATTTTATAAACCTGCTCTTTAGACATAATATGTAAACTGGAGCTTGTTCAAAACCTGACTGCTAATCTCACCACTTTTTCTGCACAATATCCTATATGCTAGTCGTCACATCCTTGTATCTTCTTAGAATTCATAGTAACCTGGGAAAAATGACATGACCGATATGAACAATGACCAAATCTATGAAAATGCAGCGAGTCCAGTTGTAAAAAAACACAACTTTACTTTAGATATATCAAGCATACATAAACTTTCGCAAGTGTTTTGGAATAATTCTCAATCATAACCCAAAGAGACCTAAAGTAGACCTAAAAAAACCCCAAAAGACTAACACAGTAACACATGGTTCATTCTACAGGTGTGCCGTTTAGTTCTGGTGTGTTTCTTGTTCACACTGACTTCTTACAAACAAACCAAGCGGACAGAACGTGCATACTTATGTTCTCTTTTGGTAACGCAGGCTAACAAAGCCATAGACTTATTATGAGCATTATTAGTCGAGTCTGCAACGGGACATTATTTGTCATGAATAAATGACAGGCAGGCAGAAACAGGAGAAAAAAAAGAGGCGTTCAGCACCATAATATTATGTGTGGGTAGTTCCTGTGTGCTCGTTATGTTTCACTTTTAATGAGAAACTGCCTAGAAAATACAGAGCGTGGGACACAAGCACGAAACACTGCTGTTTTAATTCCTTTTCACTTTCTGACTGATCACCTGCACTCACATGTTGACGCACATATGCGTTACCATGGTTACCGTAGGACCTTGCATAAGGGTGTAGCTTACACAGATCACTTCTTCCAAAGTCCCATAATCAGAGGATGATTTAATAGTAGTTTCGCTTTTGAATTCATGCTAAAAGCACACATGTACTTTGCATATTTGGAGGTAAACAGAATTGATCCTCCTCTTTCCAGGAAACATTGAGTGTCCTCCTGGGTTCACCTATGGGCCAGATCACCATGGGAACATGGAGAGATGGTGCAGCCACAAACATTCTTGTTGTCTGCTTCGATTAAACTGTGACTTTTCCTTACTGCTGTGAGACATGCTACTGAATACTGAACACTGATTTTATAATTGTGAACTGAGGAGGGAAGAAACGAGTGGAAGAGTTAAATAAAATCAGTGCAAGAACATGACACCAGGAATGGGACCAGGAATGAATCTAGTTCCCAGAATAAAAAATTTTTTTCCTGTTGCCCACGGCAACATAAAACTCCAGTGGAGTATATTGTATAGACTCCAAATGGCTTGCTCTTCCAGAAATAGTGTCTTTTTCCATCTGGGACCGTATCATCACAGAGCCATATTAATTGATGTATAGACCTGGTTTATGATTCCTCCCTGCAGTCCTTAATAACGACCCTGATGCTGTCATACCGCCATCAACCCAGAGCCACTCACGGCAATAACATCCATAGATCGATCATCAGTCATCCAGCCCTGCTTATAGAAACAGCCAGGAATTCCCAGGAGGCTTTTCACCGTCAGCAGAGATGGCCACTGCACGTGACTGGCTGCGAATGTCGAGTGTCACTATTCATCTTGCCCTCACAGACTAAAAAAATAAATAAATATCAGTCCGTAAAAACATCGAGGTCCAGAAAGAGAACACTCCTAACAGCTTGTAAATCATGCAGCAACACCGACAGGAACATCAGCAGCTCAGACAGATGTGGCAAAACACAGAAAGCGTGAGGGAGAGAACTTTTTTACAAACACAGCTTTAATGACCCTTCCTTTACCCAAACCTAACCACAAAACCTCGCAGCTATACTGTACATATATTCTGGCAACACAAGGTCCACTTAATTAGCTATGCCCAACCATATTCCACGTCCTTCTTCAGCAAACAGAACCTGATGACATCGTGTTCAGAATATTTACTGCAGATGTGTGTCCTTAAGGTCGAGAATGAATGACGCTAGAGTTACTGCCATCTTTGGTGGCGGTATCACTTCCCACTGCACCTCTGTGCTACATAAACTCAATACTGCTGGAAACACAAATGGGATTTTTAGCATGAAAGAAATAACTTTTGGGTCTGATTATGGTGGAAGGCATTTGTTGTTTGACTTTCCATCTAAAATAACACAACAGCTGCACGCAGTTCATGCAAGGTAGTCATTTGAAACAATTTACGCTCTCACTGTGAGTGAAATCTGTCCGAGGTGAAAGAGATTGGATTACAGCTCGGCACCGCAGAGCACCATCGTGTCCCAGTGGGATGTGCAGTGGCTGCATGTTGTGGGAAGTAAATAAAATACAGTTTGGGAGGATCAATACACTGAGCTGATTTAAGCCTGACGGAGCCGTCACTTCCTCTGTAATGTCGCAGCATGTATGTTTCATGAGTCCTGCTCTGCTTTCTTCCCTTTCCTCCTCGCCCTGCCTGTTTTTACACTTCCAACAGCCATCACATATCCAGAGAGAGAAGGAAGTGACAAGCTCAGCTCAGCAGTAATTGGCCAGCTCACAGATGACACGGCAGATAGACACAGGGGAGACAAACAGGAGGGAAAGCTGCTCCATATTAAACAGAGGTCCACCCGCACGTGGCGGTACCTGCCCCATGCAGCTTCTCCCTCTACATGATTCAAAGGCCAGAGGTGACATTAGGTCCATTGTTCAGAGAGAATAATGGATCAGTTTTACTACGATGTTAAAGGAGGCTTTGATGAAGCAGATAAAGGGAAGCCATGACACAGCTTTACATTTAACGAGCCACATTCAGCTTCAGAGGGGGGAAACTTCTCTCTTGTCTGCTTGGATGCAATCAAACTTTGTTACAGTGTTGCAAAAAATTTTGTTCTTTCAGAGGTACATTTCTGTAAAGTTTCATTGTTGTGTGGCTCGTAGGGCTGCGTATTAAAAATGTGTACTTTTTTGGTTCCAAGATAAAGTACTGAAAGTCCTGTTTCTTTGTTCTGGCTGCTAACAAAAGCTTACCAATTGCATTATGCTGCCATCACAACACCTTACAGTGATGAGCGGCACCTCACCACACATAGCACTTGGCATTTAGGTCAGAGTTTAATTTCCGTCTCATCAGACTGAAGAGTTTTTTGGCTTTAAATGCTAACACATATACGCCAGTTGGGCGGTTAGCTTTTACTCAGGAGTGGCTTTCAGCTGGCCACTTTGCTGCACAGATGTGATAGCTGGAGAGGTGCAGAGATGCATGGAAGTTTTGGTAGTTCCAAACCTCTTCCACTTCACAGTGACGGAGCCCAGTGAGCTTCTGGGAACTTTCAGAGCTAATGCATTTTGCTCCAGATCTGTGCCTCTACACAATACTGTGTTAGAGTTAATGGAGCTTTATAGCCTTGATGGCACACTGACATATGCAACCCTGTATGGACGAGTGTGTGCCCTCCAAAAATGTGCCTACCAAACTCTGGTGCGGACCAAACAACCGAACTCTGGTCCACCTAAAAATGCAAAGTGCATCAGAGTTCGGTTCACTATAGATGAGAATGTGATCCAACCCAAATATAGGAAGTGAACCAAAAAACAGTGCTTTGCGGATGATAACTTTCAAATCCATAACTTATTATGACCATACCTCGCTCGTCGTCTGTGTAGGACAGCACATCATAATCCCTCTTTCTACTCAGGGCCTGCCTTCTCCTTCGGTGCTGTCTCACTCGTCTCATTCTCAGAATGAAATGTTCAATAACTCGCTGTCTTGTCAGCTGCTCATATTGTTCGCCTTCTTGTAAAGCGTTTGATTGATGGAAACACCAAAGCAACACCAGAAAACCCAAAGACCACATAAATTTCGTGTTGCTCCATTATTTCTGAGATCAGGAAGCGTCACTCCGATATTTTGTCCAATAGACAAGCGACTGTTTCGACCGCGTGACATCGCAACAAGTCTACCGAACTACAGGTGTGAAGGCACCCTTAGTATATTAATTGTAAATGATGATTTTCTTATAGCACCCAATGCCTCCAAATTGAAATATTTCCAAAGTGACCCTTTTTTCCCCAAACTATTCAGAACTATAATTAAATTTAGGAGGACATCTTTAAATAAATCACATAAAACAGCTTAAAAACGGGTGTGCTCTGCTAACAACACACTGTCTGTGCATAACTTGTAAGCTACAGTTACCAGCACAAGTTTTTTGGCATTGTCTCTCTATTTCCCTGCCAACTGCTGTCAATCAAACACAAACACTGACACATCTCTTTAGAGGCTGAGAGAAAAGGACCATACTTGATATATCCCTTGAAATTACTTTGACATTATTTTTCACTGCAAAAAGGAAATACTTATTGTGATTTCAGTTAGACCTGATCATTACAGGCCCTAGCACACCTGTGGGATTTAAAAAAAATCTGACTTTGGCACCTAAAAGTGGTAGTATTAAGAAAAGGCACAGTGGCAATTAACAATGCACAATGATCATTTTTCTGCAAAGAAAAACCCATACTACCAGAATAATTTGAGAGATTCTATGATGACATAATAATTCTACACATAGGAGCTTTAAATAGCACACTATAATCCCAAGTGTTTTTGTAGTTTCCACAGAGGAGATGAAGGGAAAAAGAACCCACTAAGAAGCCATGGGACCATATTCAGATAAGATAATTAGGTCTATGGTGTATATCACCAGGACTGTGCAGAGTGAGGCTCAGAAGTGTCTGATTAACTCTGCTACAGCAAAGCTGTTTGTTAGCATGTGGCCAACAGATACCAGTAGCTTAGCACTACAATAACATTGTATAATTGAAAATGAATGTAAAATGTTCTTGAAAAAACTGGGCCAAGCTGTTCAACTCATCCTGTGCCTTCGGATATCTCACTGTATTACTGTGATACCAATATAAACTGTGAAAAATTAATTAAAGAGCAACTTTTAGGTTGGCGTCCATAATGAATTAATGTTGGCAAAAATTATCTTGAAACTGAATTTTCAAAAATACATATATATATACATATATATACACACACAATAGACACATTTTTGTGAGGCAGTTTAAATGTCCCTCTTATAATGGAGAAACTGGACGTTAGCGGTCAAGCTACATCAACTGTAAGCTAGTTTTGACATAATCATCATTTGTAAATCAACTAAGCATTTTTCAATGGAAATATATTTGTGAATCTCCACCTATTCATGTGGATTCTTTTGAGACTGTTCTTCCGCGCCGTGTGTGTCACACAAAATTCACAAATGCAGGGAAGACCAAGCGCGTTCCAGTAGATGGCGGTAATGCAACAATTATGGATGCCAACCGCTGCCTATAGATGATAACGAAAAAAGATTGAATAGGGAAAAAAGATCGATCAGGAGTCCGATTAGCTACTGATTAATCTACTACTCGTTCCCATCCTTAATGCCCTCACTCACAACCACCTACTACCACAAAGTACGCTGTGGGGACAATGACTCCCTCGTATCACGCAATGTAACGCAATGTAAAACATTGAACACATTTCTTGTAAAACCACAATAATCCAAACCATCATTATAAAAACATGTTAACTTTTCAATGCATAATTTCCATTAAACCTAAAGTATAAATTCAGTGAGAACTTCAACCTACAAGTTGCTCTTGTAGACAAGAAAAAAAACTAGACAAGCTTTAAATAGTGACAACCTCTCAACAGGGGGCGCCACACTGCCATTACAGATGAGGTATCAGTATCCATTTCAGTTCTCAGTGTCTGCCCTGATGTGGCGTTGATATAGTGATAGGGGTGTGTCTCAGTCAGGACCTCCCAAGAGGAGGGTGGACATCTGCTGCCTCTGAGGTCCTGTCACATGAAATTACAGACTTAATCAAGTCCTCTCCATCTCCTTCGCCCTTCTCCACCTCCTGCCTCTCTATGTGACTTTCCTTCCGTCTTCCCCTCTCCTCTACCTCTTCCCCCCACTCTCTGTCTGTCCCCTCTTCCCCTACACCCTCCTTGTGTTCTCTCCTATACATCACATCCATTTTTCTCCTTGACTTTCCTTTTTAGCCTCTCTCACCACCCCAACCCCCATCACACCTCCTCCCTCTCCTCTCCTCCCTTGCCTCTAGGTCACAAGGAGCCGATCCAGCCTCCTGTTCCTGAGTCTTACTTAAACTTCAGTTATGTCAGCCGGCCTGCAGCAGAGCTGTACCAAAGCCCCAGGGATCCAGTGACCTTAGGAGCGCGAGATGCAAGATATACTGTAGTATAAATGGACAAAGTATATCTGAAGAAGCAAAGCCAGGAAGTAAAAGGAGAGGACGATAAGGCAGAGGGAGAGAAACAGAGTAAGAACTAGAATCAATCATTATAAATAACACTGCCCTGTTGATGTAGATAGATAGCAGTTTTATTCGGCAATGCCTCTCCTTCCATTGTAATTCTGCTCTTAAAGAGGCACAATACAATTTTTTTT
>NTHP01000253.1:559700-572946 GCA_003416845.1 Oplegnathus fasciatus
TTTTTACTTTTTATTTTATATTTCAATGTTCTTTTGTACAGCACTTTGGTCAGCTTAAGCTATGTTTAAATGTGCTCTAGAAATAAACTTTCCTTACTTCATTAATAAAAAAGTGAAAATATCAAGTTCTGATAGCAACCAAAAAAAATACACCACTACTAATAGTATGCTTTGTTAAGGGACGACGGAACCCTTGATGTTCTGGTGGCCTAGTGGATACCATACAACCGCAATGTCCCCAGTATGATTCTAGCCGGAGACCACTGTGTGTAGACCACTACATGTCATACCCCCTCCTCTCTCCCCATGTTTCCTGTCTGTATCTACACTGTCACGATCTAATATACGTTTCAGCTATTGCAATCATCACATTAAGTCACAAAAATCACAAAAAATGGTTCATGTTTCTAAAGCCCAGTCTAATGCCTTTATCACCAATTAAAGCGACAGTAATATTGTTTTTAGTTTCCATTGAATAATAAATGTACAAGACATTACATCAAAATGCATGACTTTTATTGACAGGATAGAGGCAAATATTTAATTTGTATTTTATTCATTTAGAAAATATCCAACTTGTGATGCCATCAGAAGGTTTTAAACATTCCACATCCCATATTGTAACCTTCTGCCTCACATGTCCTGCTCACTCATGAAATCCCTAATGCCTTTACACATCCATGAATTTTGATGATTTCAGAGAATTTATTAGTTCAAGTTTATGCACAAAGCACTGCGTCACGTTCTTTGCCTACCCTGGTCCAACTTGCCATATTCATAGCACTTGTTCCTAACATCATGTCTTCATATAACAACCAGTTTCTACAAACAATGTGTCTTGGTAGTGTGACATCACTGAAATACGACTTTAAATGCAACTTTGAAACATGAAACAAATCCTTTTGTATGTAGCTTCATAATTCTTTTTTTTCATACAGCACTCTGGGATTCTGATGTGTGGTAGCCCTTTGTTGCTCCTCATGGCTGATATACACTGTAATACAGTTTATTATTAAATCCACTATACTGAGGATAACATCACTTGAAGCTCAATGAAATAATGAAAAACTTTGTACGACAATTGATCGTGTCCTCACCGCAAAAATCACAGAAAAAAACATGTAAAATTGCCTGACAAAAGAATGTGCTGCACAAATGCAGCTGCAAGGTCCACACAAACACACACACATGTACACACACATGCCACTCTCCCTATTTTGCAGCTACTACAATGAACTGCCAGCATCCCCTCTGAGGAAAGGCCTGTAACAATTCTGCTAATCCCTTCCCCAATCAACCCGATGTGAGTGTCAACCCCTGATAAGCCCCCAAATCAACCACTACACACACACACGCATACAAAACACATAGTCAGTCTCAAGTCTCACTCACCCATGGCAAAGAATGGGATCCCCAGCAGCGTAGAGTTGAACTTCCCGTCCGATATAAAGAAGATCCCTGCAGCCGTGACGTTGGCGATGCAGATGG
This sequence comes from Oplegnathus fasciatus, assembly GCA_003416845.1. Classification (NCBI taxonomy): domain Eukaryota; kingdom Metazoa; phylum Chordata; class Actinopteri; order Centrarchiformes; family Oplegnathidae; genus Oplegnathus; species Oplegnathus fasciatus. Next base: position 561,189 of record NTHP01000253.1, read on the forward strand.
TCAGCACGCCCAGGAGGCCCAGGAACGGCTTCCCCCTCAGGCAGTCGCGCATGGAGCTGGAGATGGTGGCGGCCAGGAGCACCAGAACCAGGCTGACCAGCACCTCCCCCTTGGCCAGCACGCCCGTCTGGTGGAAGTCCCGCCACAGGCTGAAGGAGGTGAGCGACTGGATGTGGAGCTGGTCGGATGCATGGGGCGCCTCGGCCGTGGACAGCCGGCTGACCAGAGCGCAGAACTCGTTCTCCCAGCGCTCGGCGATGGCATCCTGCACCACCGGTCCGTGGTTGCGGAGGTAGTAGGTGATCTGAACAGCGCGGGCGAACTTGACCTGCTGGTCGCGGCTGTTGGGCGAGAAGGACACGCCGCCCAGCTGGTGGCCGATGAAGGACACACGGCCATCCTGTAGGGATTTGGAGATATCTGACATCAGCTCCTATGAAAGATAGACTTCTTCATAAAAATACAACATTCAACCTGTTCTTAATGCTCCTGGACGCATCCCAATGACTTGCAACCACTTATGTTGCCCTTAACAGCAAACAGCTATCGCTTTGTTAGACAGCCAGCTGTACAACATACTAGAAAGTTCCAGCCCACAGAGAGTTTTCTGCTTCAGTGTTGATTTACCATTTAACTTGAACTCACCTTACAGCTGTGGACAGAAGGGATTGTGAAGGTTGATGTGCTGCTCCATTGTAATGACTAAATGAATTTCATTATATAGCACACGCAAGACATTACAGTGACAAGAGTTTGGAGATAATGTAATTGTGCAGTAAGAATTGTGCAGAGTTCAGTAAGGCAGCTGGGACAATAAAAATCAGTCTGTCAGGAAGAAATACAGAACTATAGCAATATGAGGTTATTGTTGCCACGGCCTTTCTCATACGCTCATATTTCTGATATTTAAGCTGAAAATGCTGCCAAGGTAGCACTGTAGATGTACACTGTGTTACAATAGTTCATATTTAGAGGAAGCCTGTTAGCAGCAATAAAAAAGCGTACATCTGAGGATGTCTTAAATAAGGTCTGACACAAACTGAAACAATAAAACATTTAACTACTAGTCCCAGATCTCTGAAGGGATGTTTCAAAGCCTGGAATTAAGGATTACTACTTTCCGCCATCTATATGTTCATCAGTTAGTTCCACCCAGGAAACAGGTGAAGAGCACCTGTCAATCAGGCAAATACACATAAAAAAATACTTGTCGCTAATACTACTACTTCTAGATTCGTTGTCACTGATTGTACAGTTTCAACATGTTTTAAAGCTAAGCTAATTAACCCTTTAAATGCACATCAGTACACAATCCCAACACTGTTCATAACGCTGCGATGTTATGGTGCGGCTTTCTGACCTTCACTGATCTTCACTCTTTGATTTTAAGTAAGTCCAGTCTGTTTCTGCTTTGAACATGTAAGTATAAACTAAGCCTACTTTAGCCTACTGAGCCAAGCAAACCTTTCCCTAGTTACTGTAGCATGTTGGCGCTGTCATTTAATGACAGTTAGAGAATGTTTCTACTATTTCTGAAGGTGTCTATCCGGCTTTTGGGCAGCTTTGACAGCAATTTTTAGCATGTGCGCTGGCCTGTAATGTTAGTCATATCTGCTTGGCTGTTAGTGGAGTGTCCCTCAGTGAGAAGATGACGAGATGCCACCTGGTTTCGCTGATAATTTATTAGCAACAGTTCACTGGCTACTGCGGGCCACAGCCAACGCCAAAAACAACAAATCCTGCTGTTGCTGTTAGCAAGACTCCCACACGAAGACTCCTGCTCCCCAAACTAGCAGGGAAAACAAAACAGACATTCCCTCGAAACTCAATAACAGGTACGCCATCTGACACACATCAATGGCTTCACGGTGTCTCGGCTGAAACATAACATGTTTACTGACACCATGGACATTTCAAGAAATGCACATGCAAGAAATGGATTGGTTAATTCTGAATAACTTTACTGCTAAAGATTTGTTTGTTCACGTACTGAACACATCTAACCAAGACAATTACAGTATTAGTACTTTATGTTAATGCACTTCCGCACTTCAGCTTTTAGGAGTAATGGTGGCCACCTGAGTGGATGACTCATTTAAAAATACAGTACATTTCCTGAGTTTTAAAATAATTGATGCAGTCATGCACATTTATCAAAGGTTTATTTGCCAGGTCTGTTTGTACATTATCTTAAAACACTGACATAATAAATATTTCCACAGTCCATTTAATCAGGAAATCAAGACACACGCCCACACAACACTGTGATGTGAATTTGAACTCCTGCATGACACTGGTTTGTTGTTGCAACCGGAACAATGTCAACTTTAATTTGCAGCTTATTGTAGATATGATTTATCTTGTTATGAACACAATAATCCAGCACAATCAAAGAGCCCCAATATGCTGTTTCACAGCAGGGAGCGTGATATAAATCTCACGCTTCTAGATAAATAAATCTCTGCGATTGTTTGCTTCAATTTCTGTAAACAATTTACTGCAGTGGGAGAAAGAAAACGGATGAGTTATCCTGCTATGGCATTGTGTGGGCAGCGGGACAAATGAGTGGTGGTGGACACTGCACCTTGAAGTCACTTAATTGATAACATTCATAAGTCAACAGCCAGGTCTCCTGTTAGAGTCGGACATTTTGTAACTGGCTGCCACTAATATATCAACTTATTAGGCACATCTGCACATTACTTTTGTGCTACATTATTACTCTCAAAACAATCCTACTCACTGCTTCAAATTTGTCATTTCGTGACAGTGTACAAGTGTGTTTATGTAATGTAATCACTCAGTAATTGCTAAGGGGACTCAGAAAGCTTTAGCTCTAATTGCACAAAGCTCAAATCAATCTCCCACACTGACTTTCCAACTTCACTAAAACATTTCAAATGAATCTCAATAGTCACAGCACGCTATAAGCTATCTATAAACTTTTGCATCCCACACAGACCCAGTACTTAGGCTGTGTACAGTGCTGAAACATATGCATGCTCTTCAAGCTCTAACATAGTGAATAATGAGACATAATCAGGGCAACGACTTCTATATCACCTGCAAAATGTCTGTTCGGTCGAGTTCTTGAAAATGCTCGAGCTTCGTTTTCTATTCTTGTTTTTGGCACCCTTTAGCGAAGAGAAAATATAGTTCTCCATGTGTGTGTGTGTGAGAGAGAGAACGAGAGAGTGAGAGCAGGTGGGGGATGGGGCACCACACTAAAGCAAGTATGTGTGCATGTGCGATGTCTGCGAGACGTTGAGTGATATGTGAAAAGGGAGGAAGTGACACCTCTCGAGCTCTCTGAGAAGAGATGGAGGTGACAGGTGGGAGAGGTGGAGAAGGAAGCTTCCTTTCGTGAATACGTGCAAACGGACAAACCATTCAGTTGAAGAATGTTAATATGCTATTACTGTTTTTCTAAGGCAATCTCACTGACATTTTTTCTATATAAGAACATCCTTTTGTTAAAGGAGCACTGCACCAATTTTGCATGTCACAGTATAATGTGTTCGGTGGCTCTGGAGGTGTATGAGAAAAAAAATGTTACAAACTGCACACATGGAGTCTGAAAGATGTGGGTGCTTACAAGGCAGGGAAGATCTAATGAAAGATGCTGTAGAGTTGCATTATGGGAATTGGAGGATCTAGTGTTTTTGAGATTACTGAGTGAAAAGACAGCATGGCTCAATTATCTTCTTCTTTTCAGTGACACATATCTAGCAAAGCCATCTCCACTACAAACCCTCTGCTTATGATCACTTCTTTCTATTAATGACAGAACTTTAACACAGCGATAAAAACAGCAGGAGTAGTCTCCTATTCAGGGATGAATCAGGGCGAAACAGAAGTTACAGTACCTGGATGTGACTCCACTATGGGGAATATAATTAAAGCAGGACACCTGATCACGTACGATACATTTTCTGTTGCAAATCTGACACTGAACTAAAAAACTAAACCCATGCCGCAGGTATCTACTGCCGCGCACCTTTTAACGCCTTGCGTCAAAGATAAATCCATCTTAAAAGTCAGGATATCGCAGCCTCTGCTGCTTCAATTTGACCATTTCTCTTGCAAGTCCGCCAATTTTATGGAAGTAAAACAATAAACCACAGGAGTACCCTGCTAAATCTTGAAACCTAAAAGCTATTAAATATACATGTTTGATGAACACCAGCATGTGGGACGCTCATTGTATTTTCAGCTAGATCACAGACCGCAGATCACAACACCATGAAATGCACCCGCAAAGTTAAAAACGCCCCTGGGCGCTTTCATGAAAAGTGCAAAATGTCACATCTTGATGACATCACCAGATCAAAACCTTATTGGTTTCTGGTTTTCATTGTCCTGAAGTAATGCTACCACAGTATTTCTTTTTCATGAATGCACCGTTTTCTAGCTGTCTTACTTGCTGGGTTCCAGTCATTCATTGTCAGCCATGCATCCATTCACCAATCTATCTACTGGGGCTGAGATGTGCAGTAATTCAATATTATTAAATTATTTCGGTGGTATCGTACCATAATGATATGATCATACTGCGTTTTCATTTTACAAAATTCTGTTGTCCAACTTAATGACTCCAAGCAAATTGTAAATATTAAAAAATCTACTTTATGCTGAAATTCTTGATTAAAGGTTTTAATGCAGTTACAGGAGACATCTGAGAATTGTATTGACTGTTTTTTATTGCCGTGTACCCAAACGCACCCTAGGGCAAGCCAATTATTGACACACATATAGCTAACCCCATCAGCCAATTCGTCTGCTCTCCCATCCTCCAATCACATCTCCTCTGCTGCAGCATTTAAACTGTCACAGACCTCCTTCTGCATATCAGCTGTTTTCCCTCTTTACCGCCGCTGCTGCTCTCACCTCCAATTTTATGATTTATTAAAGAGAATGGGGGGTGTAAAACAGACGTTGACCTTAGCTTGACATTGCCACGCAGCATGCAACCCAAACTGCCCAATAACTTAATTCAATCCAGCACTCAATTTCACTGTCCTCTCATGGATGTGACAAGAAGCTTGATCTTGTCAAACATAATATTATTAGTGTTAGAATAAATGTAATGCAGAAATGGCACACCTCTGCCTTTTTATATAAACCCATTGTGACCATCAGGGCTTTTCTATACGGAAGCCCAGAGCAGCCAGACTTGCTCTATTATAAGGTCCCTCATTATCACAAAATGACAACTTAATTACCTCATTATCTTGAGATATCAAACTGGTATCTCAAGATAATGGGCTGAAACAGTAAGCACCAAAAATCTGATCAAGGCGACTGACAATCTTGTGATCACAACCATGTGATCACAAAATACTATTTCCTGGTTCTCGTATATTTTAAGCCCATTATCTTAAGATATCAATTAAATCACATTATCTGAAGATATCAAACATTCTCAGACTATAATGTAAATATCTCATTTTCTATTTTTTTAGGGATTCAAATAGGTTCGGTGTTGTGCTCACCTGACCCCACGGTTGGTCATCTTCCTGTGCCAGAGCCAGAAAAATGGCAACAGAAAAATGGACATGAAAATGGCGACAAACATGAATGAGATTGATGCAGCCACACAGTTCAAGTTGCTGTACGTTGACTTACAGAAATAATTCTTGAATCAGCATATTTCTAGGATTGGCGTGATATACGTTAGGTGCTCCAAGCAACTGCTACGAACCATTTCTATGTTGACTGAGAATAACATTGATGGGACAGGGAACGTCACTCTTATCTGATTGGTTAGGGCAAAATAACAATCCCAAAGATAACAAACCTAAAACAGCTAACGTGAACACAAGAATCACACTGAATGATGTAAAAAATTTTAAAAAAGGCAATTCAGTCGCATTATCAGACTATGTCCCAAATGGAATGTCCCATTAATGTTGCTTAAAAGTCTACACAGGTTGGCTTGATAGAACACACGATATCAGAATCACCATTTGCTGTTCATCTGACAAGAGAATAGACAATCTTAAGAGCCAGGCAGATTAGCAAAATCATGGCATTGTTGTAATAATGAGATATTTCATTTACAATCAATTAATTTGATGTGACAAGATAAAAACATAGTAAAATTGTTATTGCAGGACAGTGGCCGTAATGCACCAAAACAACTCTATACATCCTCCAACCTAAACAAAAAAACTGGTCATTGTCATTGGAGCGTTTTCTGATCTAGCAGCCCATATAGTTTGTACATAGTTTGTCAATGCCTTTCACAACTGTTATAAATGATATTACTAAAATGATTCACTAATTGTTGCTGATTAATATTCTGGAGATCTAAAGATTTGCCACTTTCTCTTCTTCACATAATTTGAAACTGAATATCTTTGTATCTTTGTATTAAATCCAAATACGTCAACCTGCTGGTGGTACTAGGGGACTACTTAAGTCTTTAGGATTCATCCTCTCGGGATCATGAATGTCTGCACAAAAATTCATGGCAATCCATCATATAGTTGTTTGAGATATCTGATGTTTGGACCACAGTGGTGGACAGACCAACTGACCAAACAACACTGCCATCCTTAGAGCCATTCTGCTAGCATGGCTAAAGTAAACTAAAACCCACTAAAGGGAGTTTTTAACTGGTTATGAAACAGTCTCAGTTTAATACTGATGCCTCTATATGACCTACATTAGCAAACGAGACCAAAAGCGAGAAGACTGGCTATTTCTATGTAGTTACTCTTAATGTCTGCCACCAGGTCTGATTCACTGCGAAATCAGACAAAACGATTTACAGCAAGAGCCTATGTTTACATTTTCCCAGGCAAAGTTTGAACAGTACGTTAGCCAGTTAAAAGGAAGCAGGAGGAGATTTTTCTTTAGAGAATTTTATTTTTGACATTATATTTTGTGGTTTTGTGCTGAAACTGGGGCAGGATCAGCAAAAAGAAAAAGAAAAGAATTGACTGAAGAACAAAAAAAAATCTAAAAGGGACAGTGATAGAATATGGAGGAAAACATGAGTCAACCTTGGTCAGTCATTCAACAGATGACTGACCATCATTATGTTGGCCCTGCTACCGAGCTAAATCTTGCTGTTTAGTTATTATTATGAAGACATAACATTACTCGGGAATGTTGCTAACTTTAGCTTCCTCAACAAAATTACTATTACTGAGCAACCGAATCTGTTAGTTGTAGGCTTACATGTAACCTAGGTGTATGAATGGTACTAAAACAAAGTTGACTTTGTTTCACCATCATTATATTACAGTTATTAATCTTACATAGCCACAAACAGATACATTACCTCATCCTGCAAACAGCTGTGTTTAAAAAGGAAAAATAGTATTAAATATAAGTTGTTTCACTCGGTTCCAAAACAAATGCATGCGCTAGCCAGATCAACATCTTTACAACACGAGGCAGTGATAAAACACTACCGCTATTGTCCACAGGGGTTGCCAAAATCAACACAAAATGAAAATTCTTTCTAGTTGCTTTAAGGATTTTTATTAAAATGGCTGATTCATCATTATTGGAGTTTTTAAAACTCAATATCGATATAATACAATCCAGTATTTGGCTATATTACTCACAGGACAGGTCGCTTGTCAGGAAAACGTAAACACAGGTCATTTTAATTGTTCTTCACAAACAGCTGATGCTGTTGATTTACTGGTGTGCACAGCCTCAAAACTGTAACCCATGACCATGAGATAATTAGGTTGAGATCTTGTAATAACATGTGTGGAAAAAATATGTTCAACCATGGCCATTCTGAGCTTCTGTATTCAACTACAACACATGTTAATCTATAACATTCGGACAGTCCTTGTTTGTATGACCCGAGACAAGCTGCGCCCTGACTGCCAGTGAGGGAAAACTCAAATATTGGCTATCAGCAGATAATCACATACCAGCACTGCCATATGTCCAATCTGTTGCTCTAACAACTTTGGCACTTCAACCAACAATCAACAAGCTCTAATTAACCATCGGACATTAGCACAGTGACGTGGTTGCTGGTGGTATGAACGCAGGGTGAAACCACAGTACAAGAGCTGGCAGGTATTTCTCACATTTCCTTACAGTTCTCCTCAATATGTTGGAATTGTTTAATTGTTCACGTAGACCCCTTTGCTGTATCTTTTCCTTGATGTATTTTTATTTCTGTCAAATCTGACAGTTTAAAAAATATTACACAACTGAAAATACAGCAGACAGAGCAAAACAAAGAATATGTATTTTAAGCATTTTCTCCTGGGAACAGAGCTAAAGTTCAGCTCAGCAGAAAAGTAGGACTTTTCACGAAGACTACGTCTGTCTAACAAGCACAGAAATAAACCCCGGTTGTGACATCAAAGAGGAGGATGAGGCATAAGAAGTCAGGCAAATGAATTAGCCCAGACAGCTCGTCAAACAGGCAGACAGAGAGACGAAGCATTCAGGAACACGGAGAGTGCAGAGTGCCTGATACAGAGAGAGGAGAGCTGGAGAGGAAAGAGGTCACGTCAACCTTCAAGGACAGAAAAACTGTGATTCATGTTGGAGAGAAGTTAATGATAATGTGAGCATATGCACGCATACTGTATACTGTATGAAAAGAGAGAGACACGTGTTAGCATGTGCGTACATCAAGACTTAAAGGGACAGTTCACCCACATTACAAAAAAAACAAAAAACACGTGTAGGGCTGCTGATTATTACAACTGAGACTGGCAAATATTTAGCAACAAATAACGACTTTTCTGTGTTTTATATCATTGCAAACCAAATATCTTTGGGTTTTGGAGAGTTTTGGGGGGAAAAGCTATTTGAAGACCTCACCTTGGGCTTTACTTCACTATTTACACATTTCATGGACCAAATGATTGATGCATTAGTCAAAAAAAATGATCTGCAGATCAATCGATAGTGAAAATATTCGTTAGTTGCAGCCCTTATGATTTTCATACTCAGTCAATTAGCTGATTATTTTCTCGATTAATCATTTGAACATAAGGAAACAGTTTCCTAGAGCTCAAGGTGACGTCTTCAAATAGTTTTATTCCCCCAAAAACAATCCAAAACCCAAAGATATTCAACTGTAAGGTAAGGCAGGGAAGAGCAGCAAATTCTCACTTTTCAGAAGCAAAGACCACCAAATGTTTGGCATTTTTTTTGGTTGAAAAATGATTTAAACAATTGATAGATTATGAAAATTATTGCTGATTAATTTTCAGTCAACTAGCGTAATTGATTAACTAACTAAACTTGTTCGGGCTCTGCAGTACTTATCAGTACTATCTATTATCCAGCCAGGCAGGTAGTGTCTGTTTTCAGGGATGCAGCTGAGACTTCTGCCGTCACAACAGTACAATGGAATTCTGTTTGCGGAGTCAAACCATTGCTGCAGCGCAATCTGAATCTGAAAAACTCAACAGCCACTCGTCTTTCCAATAAAAACGTCCTTTTGCACTGGATAAATCACAGAGCTCACTGTGAGCAGTTATTCTGATGTAACATCAAAGACTCTGCACCACAAACAAAACTCCATTCACTTCAGCTGTGCTGGGGCAGCAGCAGGAGGCTTTAGAAGCGTTTAGATACCACTGTGGGTGAATGAGAAAATGTGTTTGTGTTTTGAGGTGAGCTAACTCTTTAACAATCAGAAGGCCAGATGACAATGAGAGAAATAGAGACACAAATAAGTAAATCAAAAAAGAGATATTACTGCATACGTGTCTACAGTATGAGTGTATTTAATACAGAATATAGTCAACCATCTGACTCTCCTGAGTGGCTGTTTAATCTTTCTGTGAGAACACAGTGAGGTGACAAATTCTAATTGCGTGGTTCTCCAGCAGTAAAGATACTTTCTGCCAATCATCTCTATATGAGCATAAACTGTGCAGCTTTCTGTGTATTATGACACAGTCCGGCAACATGCCTCTTTCACTGCAAACATTTTGACATGTCATTGTAGAAAAGCACAGGTGTATTTCATGACTTCAATGATGGCTACATTCCACTTAGCGGAGGTCCTTGTGTCGTGCACGCTGGCTCGCTGGAACAGCTTACTGGGACACTTAATGGAACTGAGCCATCGTTAATGTTATTAATTCCACCCGTGAGTCTCCTGCTATGACAAGTCAAAATGTCTGCTGTGAAAAAAAACAGTCCAGCACATAAAATTTGAGTACCGTCGGCGCCCTGTGAAAACCATGTATCTCCACAATGGCAACTTTTTGTGAGCTAAGAAACACAGCCCTGTTTTCAGATGTGTGACACTGCATTTTCAGATAATTCAGTTTGTTTTCAGATGGTTTATTTATCTTTCTCAGCCCATTAAGGAACACTTTATGGGTTTCTCAAAAAATTCTAAATCACCAAATTTGAAGATACGTGGTTTTCACAGGGCAGCAATGACTTGTAGATGCAATGAAAGTTTTATTTCTCATATATTGCTATGGTGCTTTAAAATGGAATAAAGAGGTTTATTAGAGACAAAAAAAACCCTGCAAAATTCACAACCCATATTGGACTCCCATTTGTCATCCAAAACAGGAACACACTACAGTATGTGTCCCTTAACCTGAATATTAGGAGCCAAACAGTCAGCAACAGGACGATGAATGGCCTCACTACTCCACTCAGACACTGATGCTGCTCGGAGAGCTCACACTGCTGTGGCAGCTCTCAGTGGAAGCTACATGCTGGAGACCGGGCTTGTGATACATTAAATATGTGCTCGAGTCAGTTTGGGCCTACAGTGAGTGTGTGGCAGACGTGGAAAAGGCAGTGCACAGTGGTGTGCACCTCACAATCTAATCGCCTGGTGTTGAGTGAGCTGGTTGTGACTTTCTGTGCGCTTGTGTCCATTTTCTATCAAACCTGTACAGTACTGTGAATGCACCTCAAGGCCAAACAATAGAAGCTGATAAAAATCGCTTTATCCCTTCACAAAAAGCACGCGTCATGCAGTAAGTTCAAAATAAACCAACAACCTTGCACTGTACGTGTCTTGTGGTGTGCTAATGATGACGATTGGTGTAATCTGTATTAACACAGGCAAATAGTACTTATTGCAAATCATGCATGTGTGCAACAGCTTTTCAGTGTAAAAGCCTCACGTGCTCACGCACACCTGATCACAGAAATAGCACCAGGCTCAGAGCACATCTGTACTTGGTGTATCTGTGGGCCTGTGCTGAATGTGCACCTGCATGTCCACATGCAGCATCCTTGACATGTTTTGTCGCGTGTTACTGCTGCTACAAGCGTGTGTGTGTGTGTGAGATAGATATAGCTGCATGTGTGCAGTCTGATCTGGCTGTGCAACTGAGAGGAAGACCCAGGAAAAAACGGGGTACCTGGGAGTCTATTAGCCACTGTAGCCATGTCATGCTGCATGTGCAGCCAGGAGAAGGCAAGAGGGAAACACTGCATCAAAAAAAAAAAGACAGGATATCCCTGTATGTGTGTGTGTGTGTGAGAGAGAGAGGCAGTGTGTGTGTGTGTGTGTGTGTGTGTGTGTGAGAACAGAGAGCGGGGCAGTGAGGGGCTACATGCAGCCAATCAATTCACCTGCACCAACAAGGGATGAAAACTGCAAAGCCGGCTGTCTGTGTTATGGAGAGGGTTCCCTCGCCGGCTGATATATGTAGCAATCTGCAGCCCCACATCACAGCCTGAGCGAATACAAGCCCGCTGCGTTCATTCAGAAATTATGGCAAGCTCGAGGGCCAGCCCGCTACAGCTATTCACATGCTGCTGCACCGTCACACCGCGGCTGCGA
>NTHP01000253.1:572954-589007 GCA_003416845.1 Oplegnathus fasciatus
AGCGTGCACAGGCCCGGCTGACATGCATGCGAGAGGAGCTGCGGTGTGCGGTGAAATCTCACCTTTAACGTGGTGTTGGGATAGCTCACGGGCACCTTAAGGAAAGTGCTGTTGGAGAGCACCGCCTGCCTGATATCTTCGAAGATGGTGATGATATCATCCAAGAGGCAGCGCTTGTCCCTGTGGCTCAAGACGCAGAGGTGCGCGAACGTGTAATTGAATCCCTTGTAATTGACGCGCAAATCCAACACCTGCTTGTGGACCTGCAGGACCTGGTCGGCCAGCTCCAGGATGTTCCCCCCGGACTTGGCCAGCAGGATCAGCCTGCCATATCTGCCCGGGGTGTGCAAATCCGAGTACAGCTTGTGCTTCGACTGGTCGATGGGAAACAGGCTGTTGGCGAGACTCCGCTCGATCTTGGCGAGGCTGTGAGTAGGGGCGACCAGCACCTCCAGGTCCGTCTCCGGCTTGAATCGGCTCAGCACGGTAGATCCGAAAATGATGGTGAGGACCGCGGGGACAGTGAGGAAGAAAACGGGGTGCCTGCTAACGAATAAGCCCAGCCAGTAGAACGAAGCCTTGAGCCCTCTGTGTATCACTTGCCGCAGCATCCTCCACAAAATCCAGCTTGCAGATGCCCCGTCTCCTCCGATGAAGCACATGTGACATCAGACTCCGTTCCCCGGCTTAGTCCAATTCGTAAGAGAATTACACCAGGCTACAACACCACCACCATGCACACACGCACGCACACACACACACACGCACGCACACACACACACACACACACTCACACACACACACACACCACAACACCTGGAAAAACAGCACTGCAGCAATTCGCGGCAAGACGGACGGACACACACAGACAGGCAGACAGTCAGAAAATCATCGCGCATCAGCCGATCGAGACGACTCCGTGTTGTCTGGTCTCAAGCCATTCCGCCTCCGTGTGATGGAAAAAAAGCCGTGAGTCTCCTTCGCTGCACCGGCTGCAGTAGCGGCGACGAGCCGCGGCGGTGTGAAGTGCATGTGTGCCTCCTGTCTGCCTCTACAGCTCTCACACCAGCGGTGGCGCCTGATTTATGTACTTAACTGTAACCATGTGGCGGGGTTGAAGGGAAGAGGGGCGGGATGTGTGTGTGTGTGTGTGTGTGTGTGTGTGTGTGTGTGNGGGGGGGGGGGGTGATGGTGGTGCCTGGTTATTTTAGGAACAGTGGAGGCAACAGGCAACATGAGAGTTGTAAAATGTTCCTGCAGGTGGCCGAAAATGACCAAACGCACTTGCAGGGATGAGTCAGTGTTGACTTCATGAATGAATGGGGAAAACCCACCTTGTGCTGCGCCTCGTGCTGAGTGGTTTATTCAGGCCGGGCAGGGTGGTGTGACAGGAGCAGGCAATACAGACCTCCCTGATTTTTTCTTAAAAATAACCTGCCAGTTTAAGTGGCTTTTAACTGGGTGATTATTCCAAAGACACACATGCGCGCGCACACACACACCTCTAAAACCCCAGTCATTAACACCTCTGTTAATCAAGTATATTGTTTAAAGTGGATGCTGGCATTGAAGTGATGCATCTATTGTGCTGTCCTTTGTCACTAAATGAATAGAGCAGGTGTGTGAATATGGCTGCCTCCTGCCTATTTCTGACACAATTCCCTGACTTATTACCAGTGTGAAAATGTTCTATGACAGGACATGATAATTGAATGGTGTCCATTTGACGGGCAAGGTCTCACGGCAGTGATGGCAGACATACTGTATTTTCTAACAAATGACCAGATTTGACCTTGAGTCATGTCTTTCAGAGTAGTCATACAGGAGTATCAAAGCTTCAGCAACAATATTGAGAACAGCTTCATTTTGAGACCAGTTTTTGTATTTCAGCCTGACTCATCACCAGTGACCCTGAGCCGGCCACCATGGCAGCACTGACTGCAGTCCTGCAGAGCCGGTCAGGGGCTGAGTAACAAATCTTGCACCATCTTCAAGTTTACATGGTTTGCATTAACGTTAGTATAAGACACCTCACCCTGTTGGAATAATCATGCTAAAATCATACTTCACACATGCTGTTTTTTTCACCTTAAGGACCAACAAGTCCTCCAAACTAAATGACAAAATCAATTACTTGTCAGTGCCTTCATAAGTGACCTGTGTCAGCCTGTACAGATCTAATGCCCTTTGGTTTGGTACAGTAACGCCTTCCAAACTGTTGCAAAAAGGGTTCGTATGACTTATTTTCTGCTGTGGTTGCCGCTATGGTTAAGGTAGTTGACTAGTTGTGGTTTTGGTTAAAATAAATATTTGTCCAGGTTAGGGGACCTCCATCATCATGGTTAAAAAGCACTAACTCATTGCTGGTAGAAAACGGAAAAAGAACAGTGGTCTCCTGTGTCAAAGTCTGATGAGCTGTCGACCCATTCATCCACCCCAACCTCCTCCCTAATGGACTTAGAGGTTCTATAACGATGTCTCACTACTTCCACCATTGCTTCTTACGGACAAGAGTCATCATTCACATGGCTGCTCGAGGTCGTTGTCATTTATACGTTGGAAATACGTTGTTTTCAGGCATTTTCACAGACAACTGATTTTCAGTCTCTGAGAACAACACACACCGACAAGTTCAACGTGCATAAAAACACCTGTGCCTGTTGTTTTCTGTGTAAACCCACACACCAGCATTGTCCTGATGGTTTTCAGGATATGCCACTGCCCTATTTCCCTGTGTTGATACGTGTAAGTGCATGTTCAGCACATCCCGACTACTGTACCTTGACTGCTCTTTTGTCTGTATGATGAATCATGTGTGTGTTATGGGCATCAAATGACACAGTGCGGCTGCTGTGTGTTGAACTTTACTGGTCACTAAGGTTGCCCATCACCACTGAGTTGGTGTTTTCGACATCCTTCCTGTAACCAATTTTATGAATGCCTGAGTGAGTGAAATGCTCGGGTTCCAACAGATAGCCACAACCAAGATACAATGGGCTAGGTGATCAGGTGAAGGTCACAGGTCGATGCATCAGTTTTATAATGTATTTGTTGTAAATACTACAAGTGTTACTGGAGCTTTGATACTTCGAGACTGCCTCCCTTCTCCATGCACCTTGCCAGTACGTGAAATTGTGCTAGAACCCCTACTCTTCAATGAGTACAATTTTAAAAAGGGGTTTTTATCACAGTCGGGAGGTTAATTCAGAGCCGGATCCCACCAGAGGGTTCTGGGACAAAAATGAACTTTGGGCCCCTTTTGAGGCCCCTCCCACACATGTTCCCCTGACCTATTTTGCCCAGAGTCCCAGAAACCAACCAGTATTCCTATGCTGGAATATTACCCTGCCCCACATTTGTTGTTGCCTAGTATCAACTGAAATATTAACAGTATTAAAGGGGCACTCCAGCTACTTAGTACTGTACTGGCATAAAAGTAAGGGACTTGCAGGAGACCAATTTAAAAAGAATAGTCATATTCAAAGAAGCAGCAGACGAGATATCCTGACTTTCAGTCCCTAGTACAGGTCCAGCTCCAAAATAATGGATCCTACACTTCCCATGATGCAACTCCATGGCGTCTTTAGTTAGATCCTTCCTGCCTGGTAAACACCCACGTCTTTCAAACTCCATTCACCCAATTTGTGACACAATTTTACACTGACATTTGTTTCTCAGACTCCTCCAGAGCCACAGAAGATTTCATATCTTTGATGTGTAAAAAAGGTGGAGACACTGGGTCCCATCATACAACGATAAGAAAATTTTAGGAGCCGCTTTAAGCTCATTACCATTTCAGTTTTTATTGTGCTTCAGTGATGCAAATTATCATATAAATTTACATTTAATCAAATGACCACAAAGTAATTGCCACACGGTCAACCTGGGGCCTTTGGGGCCCTCTGAGGGTCTGGGGCAATTGCTTGCATTTTCCAGTTTGTAATCCAGCCTTTAGTAAAGTATGTTTTCCCATCATTCCTCTTAAAACCCACTTACGAGCCTTTTAATAATCTTCGCTAACAACATTACTGTAGGCGCTACAGTATCTGGCCCACTCATGCAGCTGCCTGCTTGTTGACCAGTTTCACAGACAAGGATTAAACCTCGTCCTAGTCTAACATCTTCCAGTGAACATCTCATCACTGAAAAATCAATTACAGCTCAGGATTAGGATTAACTCATGCTTGTTATACTGTAAATACCATTTGTATACTCTTGGGTTTACAGCAGTAATCATCATCAAAGCCCCTTCCCAGTCCGTATACAAAGGGAGCCACTGAAGAATCCCCCAAACCAAGATCTCATTGCGTAAGTGTTGGAGACTGATGTCATTGTTGCTGACCCAGACCTTAATCCTGCCTTAGTAGTGCCTGATTTTCCAAGCAGCACGTCGTATTGTTGGAGCAGCAGCGGTGGAGAAGTAGCATAAAAAGTAGGGCATGTACAGTCGCTACCTCTGCACCTGAATAATTTCTTGGCATGAGTAAAACCTCATTCAGCAGTCTGCCAAACAGGCCTCCTGAGCAAAAGATGCAGCAGCGTTATTTGTTCATATTTGTTTCCTTTGATTGTCAGGAGCTGCTTGGATGTATTTGCCGATTTAAATGACAAAGCTCCGGCCCTGCTCATTAGACCTGCACAAAGAACACTGCAGAATTCACGTCAGTGCACTTTAGTTGAATAAATCATTATTTAGAATTTCAACCTGTTCAGCGTTCCAAAAACTCATTCTTCAGGACGGCTTCCACTGCTGAGGACTTGAGATAAACAACCTTCTATTGTGGCACACTATCAGCTGGGCTGGAGTAGCCTTGACAAAAGGTCTTTATCTACCGACAAAGCATTGGTATCAAAGAGCTCATGGTTGGCACAGCCATCCGGTCTGTCTTGAGTAGCCCATGCATTGCCGTGGGGAGTCAGAAATGGAACACGAGACATTCTAAAACTGGTATCATATCAAATGTTAATGCATTACCCCCCGAGAGAAGGTCTTTGCAAATTCAGCAGTTCATTTTCATGCCACAGCAAATACATTGTGTTATGATATAGCGGCCGTATGCATCTACTAATGCATCACTAAAGCGTGGATCCTCATCTGTACGCACAGTTACATAACATAGTGCGGTAACATAAATGCTTTATGGATTACTGCTCTAAGTGGGTGAGAAAATACTGTGTACTCATTCTTTTCTCATTCCAGGACAGTAAATCCTCCCCTCTGGAAGGACTTAATTAAAGGCCACACAGCGACCACATTCCATTTAGCCTCTGATTGGATGCCAAGTGCCTCCTTTAGAAACCAAAGTCTCTGGTCAGTAGGGAGAGGGTCACTGCTGGTAACCTGATAGTATTATGACAGTGTTCTGCAGTAAACCAGTGTGTACATAACAGTCTTTTTTTACTATAATTGATGGCGGATGTTGTCACTGAGAAACTGTACGTACATTTTTCATGACTTTGGTGCCGAGCCAAACCACGGGAGAAAAATAGGTTACCCAAATACAGAAGTTAGCTGCACAGGAATGCAAATATACCAAAATATACTTAATATCTGAAATGACCAATGTCGGTTACCAGTTATATAAAGGCACAAACTGATGATGGAATGGCTGCGGAAAGTCAAATGCACACAGGCACATGCACGTTTCACTAACAGTGCCTTCGTCAGATTGGCAAACCCATGAGAAACATCATATCCAGGTGACGGCACACATGTAAAGGCGCAGAAATGCTAAGTTATTAAAGGTACCCATCCTGTGTTTGTTGTGTGTATCCTTGAGGCCTTACAAATATGTAGGATTCATTTTGTACCTCATAAAAGCCTTGCAAAGCCATTTTGGCAGAAATGTGTATTGTACTATGCTCACGGTGTGTATTCTTTATTGTAACACTATGTTGTCACATCACAGTGTTGTTCTACAGCACCACCACTGGTCAAAAACTACACAGTGTACCTTTAATTTCAAGGACAAATGAAACATCTACATCAAAGTAATAAGATTTATTAGCTCAAGTTCAAGTTCTTTATTGTCATATACACAACTACAGTGAAGTCATTGGCAATGAAATTCTTAATTCTCAGGCTCCCTCTAACAACGCTACACATATGACAGCATTATCAATATTATCATTACTTTAATAGCTAGCGGTATTAGATAATTAAAAAGGGTCAAGTGTATCAGTATCTTTAACAAATAACATAATCTGGGATTTTGGTGACATTTTTCCTTTTAAATATTTCATGATCATTTATTATGCAATGAAACGTAACAGTTGCTCTAATATAACGGGGAAATAATTGGGAAGTGATGTGTTCATATTAATAAATACTGATGTACTGCAAATAAAGTAAAAAGTGTAAATCTTAAAAAAAAAAACCTTCTTATGCGAGCATCTTCCTCTCTATAGGCACGGCTACATTATTAGTTATATCCAAATGTACCACAGAAGTGCAGACTTGTCACAAGTGTGAAATTAAAGCAGCAATGTTTGGGAGAATAATAAAACACGGGTACAGATTCAGTCAAGTGTACCCATGTCTTTCCAGCGTGTGTTTATTTGTGTTGGCTTCAGTTATTCAAATGAGTACGTGCTTCTGTATATGTGTTGGCTTCAAGTGTGTGTGTGTGTGTGTGTGTAGGGTCTGTGTCACTTTATGAAAGTGATTTTCTGCCTGAGTGGCAAATGCTGGCGATGTCCTGTAATCCTGCAGGGCGCTCCAAAGGCTCCGGTGTCTTCCTCACTGCTAATCAGAGCCATTCATCAGCACCTCCACACACACACACACACACACACACATACTGTGCACAAGACAGCCCTCACACTAGGATGCTCAAATGCAATTTTATGCACAGAAACACACTGACAGATGCACATGCAAGCACAAATGTACATCTACAAATGTACATTGACAAAATCACACCCACACACACGTCCTCTGGAGGCTAAAATAATCTTACTGGTTGCTGCGTTAAACCTCAGTGTTCCCCTTTGGAACACAGCTGGGGTGGCAACAAAACAGCTCTTGTCAAAATATAAATGAAGAAATAAAGATTGAATTTTCTTGTTCTGTGCTGACAAAAGCAGGTCTGGTGTAGCTAACTAGCTAAATGGCTGCAGGCCAGCTAGAATTTCATGGTCTTGGAAGGTTACTCTATTTAGCAACTGAGCAAGGCTTCATGAAGTCATTTCCTTCTCTATAATGCATTTTCACTGAGCATCAGTATCATGTTATTTAGTTACAAAAAGAAGAGTTTTTTTTTGCTTTTCTGCTGACACTGATACTCCAGTGTAACAGGGTCACACCGCATGAATTAAGAGACAGGATCCAGAACTTGGATTGGTGCGCAGAAAGCTTCCTGGAAGTCACTTGCTAGTCAGGTCACATGAACATTATCTTGGCTGGAACACACAGGGGTCTTAATGTTGTTGGCACAGTTTAATGTTTTAGACGTTTACTGCTGCTGATTTTTTTTTTTTTTTTTNTTTTTTACAGTAGAAGATAGTGTAGGGGTTTGATTTGTTGCCCAAAGGAGAACTCTACTTATTTTTAAGCTGGGTCTTATTTTCACAGCTTTTGCAGTCTAAAGGATTGATTATGTTAAAAAATATTGCATCACTTTCTTCACTGTAGAGCTTCACTTGTTTAGGTGAACTGTTCCAATACAACCTTTGAATCCAGTCATTTTCAGTGGAAGTTTTCTTCTTTTAGAAAAGGTAGTTCTTACAGCAATGTATCTCTTATTGAAAAACATACTGGGCTTCTGGTTTGTAATTAAGGGGATTATCCTGATTGGAATGAACCCATGTTGCAAATTCTGGCTGAATATTCCTACAAGGGCACACATACAGTACGTTCATTCTTTTTTATTGCAGGTGTTCCCAGCCTGGATATGTGATATATCCTCTTGTCAGCCATCTCTAAAATACTGTACTTTATGAATATGGGTTTACACAGAAACTGGCCTGGGACTTTCAGCAAAGCATGGCAGTTTTCCAGTAGTGACCAGACCCTGCAAACACATGGCTGTAAATTTAGAAATTTGTCCACATTATATGGAGAAATGTGATTACATTTGGGGGTTGAATGGTTCCTTGTGTCCATTAAATCTTCTAATAGTTCAAATGTGGCAGTAGTTTATCATTTGTATTGCCAGAAAAGAAAATAGCTGGAATGAACAAAGGATGACATTTATGTGTCTATGTGGTGTACACCACTGGGCTGACAGGAGTGGAAAAAAGACATGTGCTGGGTTTAAATCAACTTATACTGTATAGTATAACTCACTTAAGCATATTCTGAGACATGATTGATGGAATGGGAGGAAGTCCAGGACTTTATGGTTCTATCCTGACAAAGTCTGATATGTTGTAGAGTTGTCAGTATTGTCAGTACACCAAATAAGACTAAACAGTTGTGCAGTTGTGTACCTAACCCTAACCCTATTATATGTAATATACAGGTATGTCACTTCATTATACTATCAACTGACCTGCTCCCTGTTCATTGCAACAGCAATTATTTGCCCTTTTCTAGAGAAAATCGAGCTGCCCACTAGGTAAAAGAAAAATATAGATCTGTGACATTGCCTTGTACTCACAGCAAATGCTGAGCAGTTGAAGACCGAAGTTGCAAGTTTCAAGAACTCCTTACCACACCCAGACCACAATGACATCAAAACAAGCCAGGACGATGGGGTAGCGGGGCGGGTGTCAGGGAGGAGTGCTCTGGATGTAGTGAGTTGCTCTTTAAAGCAGGAAATACACATATTTGCTTATTTGCTCTCCTCCACAAAGCAAATAAGCATGTTGCCCAACATGTCAAACCATCCCTTTAAGCTCTACTGTATGGCAGCTGCTGTTTCATTTACATAATGTACCAGGACTTTGACTATGATTGGATTTCTAACAATACAGAATATTGTGGTCCAAAGATTTCTCTCCTTTTGAATTTGGAATGTCAGCTAACACTTAATTGCTGATTCATTGCATTTGATGTATAAAAGCAACTGATTCTGATACTGAAATCAAATGGATACACATCTGTCTCCCTGAAAATAGCTCACAGTCAGCACAAGGAACATCAGCAAAGTGTCACTCGTATCCCAAAAATACCTGCGCACAATGAGGTTTTTGATTCTATTTCTGTCTTTGCTCTATCAATAACTTTGGGGAATAGTGACAGCTAATGAATGCCCCCTCCTTCCTGCATGACAGCACATCTAAATTTGCTGAATCCATCCAATGGAGCACTGCATGGTGAGCAAAGCAGGTGTTGTCATTGCTTTATCGGTTGATTGGCACAGTTAATACCACCTGAAATGCACACAGACGCAGACTCCACCTAATTATGTCAAGAACAAAAACACAGACTTTTGTCACTGGATTCATGTTCTTATTCACTTCAGCTTCTCCTCTAATGACCATTAATCTTCAGAGAAAGACTTCTTCATCCAGTTTTAGCTAAATTTAGCAGCCTCTCGGGCCATTCACTCTCCAGAAATCTTAATAAGACGAAACTTTCTCAACTGCCTATTAATGTGACTTGGCAAAAAAATCTACGGGGTTTGCTTAATGAGGGTTCGGAAGTGGATGTCACTGATTGATTCTGCTTGTACTCCACTGTTCCCCACAGACTAGACCCTAATGAGTCCTCCACTGTTCATAGTAAGCCCACTTAACCCAAATTGGGTGTCATTAACTGGCCCTCACACTCTGCTGTCCTAGACTAAAGTAATCATCTGTAGTCTGTTGTCTACAGGCAAACAATTTGTGACTTATTTGTGACTTATTTTTCACAAGTACACTTATTTCCTCTCTGAGTCTGAGATGAGAAAATCCCTCTCAATTTCCTGTCTGTGTGTTAATTTTGGAGCTGGAGGGTGGACGTGTTTAGCCTAGATTATCATGGAGACTGGAGGCAGGGGGACACCTAGCTTGGCTCTGTCAAATAACGTTAAAAATCCACCAAGCAACAATGCTGATGAACAAGTTGTATGTGTTTGTTTAACCTGTACAGAAACGACATGCAAAAAAGAGCATTTCTAGGAGGAGATGGGTGCTGCAACTACATATTTGTTGGCGAACAACGGACGAGTGCGGTGACTGAGCGCAGAATGCCAAAGTCTTAAAATCACAGTGAGGGGTGCCAGATTTGATACAAAATTTGTACCGAGATCTGAACCTGAGCAAAAAATCTTTCTTGTAGGTTGCAATTTCCACTTTTCAATATTTCTCCAGTACAAAATGCCTCTTTTGCTGTGTTGGGATCTAGAGCTGCAACGATTAGTCGATTAATCGATTAGTTGTCAAATATTAAATTATTCGCCAACAGTTTTGGAGATTAATGCTAATGATTAATCGTTTTGAGGGTTTTTTAAAGAAAAATTGTCCAACTTCTCTGATTTCAGCTTCTCAAATGTGAATATTTTCTGGTTTCTTTAGTCCTCTATGACAGTAAACTGAATATCTTTGGGTTGTGGACAAAACAAGACATTTGAGGACGTCACCTTGGGCTTTGGGAAACAGCGATCAACATTTTTCACCATTTTATGACATTTTATGGACCAAACAACTAATCGATTAATTGAGATTAATTGCCCTTTTCAAACTCTGAAGTACTTATGTTGACTTCCAGTATTTGTTGGCCATGTTTATGACCTCAGCACTCGTTCCTCATATAAACCTTCAGCAGTGGGCTGCGTCTTCAAAGGTTTTGAGTGATCTCACGCTTGTCTTCTTTCTGCCTGGAATGATGAAATGTTTGAGACAAAATCAAAGTTAGAATTTCATATTTTCACAGACTGTGCCTCTCCGTTCTGCTCTTCTTGTTTGCTGGAACATAACATTAGTCTGTGGATATTCTGGATTTAAACGTTGTTTGGCCCCGGGCAGACATTTGATCATCCTGGGCAGACAGTCTACATCTGTCTGATCACAAAAATACCTTTTGAAGGTACAACTGCTGCTGCTGAATAATAGGTAAAAAAAACATAGATTCCCCCCCCCTAAGTTCTGCCAAAGGAATGCAACGCCACCAAATCCTTGAGTAATGTACGGAGTGTTGAGGCCACAAACGGGGCTGTGTATCTGCTCTGCTCAGGGAGACAGATGAGTGATCTAATGTATGTTGTGGAATATAAGTAGCACAATAAATTCACTCATGATTCAAAATCTACTTGCAGGTTGCAGGTGGCGTCCAAGTTTATGCCTGTATCAAGTCTCATTATTGGTGAGTGTTATGTCATCAATATAATTATCTGATAATAAATTGTTCTGCCTTTGCTTAGTCTTTTAAATTCCGCTGTTTTTCATAAGTCTCATTGGTTGATTTGGAAAAGCTGGATTTCTACTGAGATACTGTGAGAAAAGTTTTTTTTTAAAAAGCGTTTCCTTCCGTCAGGTGTCGACCTAGTGCCCATCAAGCCCATCCCCAATGTAGTGGCACTGCAAGAAGACATCACCACTGACAAATGCAGACAGGTGAGGCAGCTGCTGCAGAGTTCAGCGCATCACTGAAGGAAAACAGACATCAGCGTCCTCGCTGCAGTGCTGCACACACTGATATACACCGATTAACCACTTTGATAGCACCTGCAAAAACATATGACCATAGAGACACAAAGGGTTTTGTCATGGCATTTTAACATGGATTTGTTCAGTGAGATACTGTCTGTCCCATATGCAGGCTTTACGAAAGGAACTGCAGACTTGGAAGGTCGACGTGGTGTTGAATGATGGAGCCCCGAATGTGGGAGCCAACTGGCAACATGATGCCTTCTCACAAGGTAGGTGCTTCTATAGCAAAAGGTTTAAAACACACATTAAGTCAGGATAATACAATTTTGTCCCTTTTAGTATAGCAGTAAGTGAGGTGTTCATTGATAGGTACAATGTGTCCGAAAATAGATAAAATCACATCCTGGTACAACATTTCATGTAGTTTGAAAGGAAAATGAAATGTTCTTACTATTATTTCCTCTAGTGTGTTTGTAGTTTATGAGAGGTATACCTACCTGTCATAATGGATCGTATTTGAATCTAATGTCCCAAAATCTCATGTTGTTCCCCGCTTTACCTCCAGCTCATTTGACCCTCATGGCCCTGAAGCTGGCCTGCGAGTTCCTGACCAAAGGCGGCACTTTCGTCACCAAGGTCTTCCGCTCCAAAGACTACCAGCCACTGCTCTGGATCTTTCAGCAGTTCTTCAAGAAGGTGCAGGCCACCAAGCCGCAGGCGTCTAGGAACGAGTCCGCCGAGATCTTTGTCATCTGTCAGGGTAGGTGGGAGCTACAGATGACAGTCTCCGATGAGAAGATAAACGTTTCATTTACATACATCTGAACTGAATTTTGTTTTTTCCTCACCAGGCTTTGTTGCCCCAGATAAAATCGACAGTAAGTTCTTTGACCCCAAACATGCGTTCAAAGAGGTGGAGGTGCAGGCCAAGACTGTGAGGGAGCTGATTCCTGTCAAGAAGCCAAAGGCATGTACATAATAAGAACACCAAACTCAACTTTCTCATGATTCCCTGTGTTACACACGATTTGCGGTGGTGTTGACATGGTGTGATAGTTCTGACTCAAAAATATTATAATATTTACTTTGGAGTAAACATTTGACTCCAAATATTGCATGCATCACTGACCAAGCAGCTGCTCCTCTGTTCCAGGCGGAGGGATACACAGATGGCGATCTGACACTCTACCACAGCTTCACAGCGACAGCCTTTCTGAAAGCAGAGAACCCTGTAGACTTCCTGAGCAAAGCCAGTGAGGTGAGATCTCTGCACTACTTTAACTTAAAAGAGGGATGCTGGAAGTCTGCATATTTTCTTCCATTTCGAAGAAAATCCTGTTAGATATAAATTGCACCAGAGGACGGTTAAAGTAACAATTATTCTGGACCCGATTATTTGACGTTACAGTCCACAGTACAATGTTTTTAATGTAAACTGACTGACCACAGCAAGAGAAGAGACAGAAAAGATCAAGCTAAGGAAAAGCTTTCCTATATCCTCACCCTGTCTTCATTCAGATCGCCTTTGACAACAAAGAACTGGAGTCTCACTCGGCCACCAGTGCCGAGGTGAAGGAGTGTTGTCGTGACATCAAAGTCTTGGGCCGCAAAGAGCTCCGGTAAGTTTTTTTTTTCCCATCATTTACAGCTGAGGTTTGTGCATTAGTAAACAACTGTTGGTACAATTTCTTATCTAGAAAGAATATAGATAAGTGTGACTCAAGCATGCCTGTGTGTGTTCTTCTCTCCTCCATCCTCACATCTGCAGCCTGCTGCTGAACTGGAGGTCCAAGCTGAGGAGATTTCTGGCCAAAAAACTGAGGACAGAGGCCAAACAGCTTGACCAGGAGATCAAGTAAAGTCTTTACAGCACATTTACAAAAAGCCACTGAAATATTCTTATGTCTGTGCCAGACTGTGTGATAGCAGATTTAAAAAAAAACCTCTCTTGGCTTTGTTTTTTAGCTTAAGTTCTGATGAAGAAGAGGGTAATTCAGACGAAGAACCGGACAAGAAGAAAGGGAAAGATGATGAAGAGGAGGAGGACGGAGAGGATGACGAGGAGGAAGAAATGGAGAGGAAACTGGCAGAACTGAAAGCTGAGGAGGTGGCTGAGCTCAAACGGTACATCAGGATTACTGTTTGCTTTTTACTCTGGATTTTATTTTATCTGTAATTTTCTACAAGTTTGTTGCTTGTTTAATGAGTTATAGTGCCTGTTAAATTCCAACGAAGATTACAGATTTCCTTTTTTTTTCTACTTTGTCCTGAATTTCTCTGAAGACTTCTGCATATTGAAGAGACTCATTGTAGCTTCTAATCAACAGTACCAAGTTCCAACAGACCCTGCAGACGGGGTTGTGACGTATTACTATTGCTGATTGAACCAGCAGACCTTTTACCATCCTGTCAACTTTTTTCCCCTTGATGTGGTTTTAGTGGAAAAATATGTAATTAGAACAATTTTTTTTTTACATTTCTTAAGAAAACAGAGTTATATATGTATAACTGTCATGCTCCATCAGGAAGAAGAGGAAGCTGCTGAAGGAGCGGAGGAAGCAGAGGGAGAGGGTGGAGCTGAAGATGGACCTGCCTGGCGTCTCCATCGCAGATACCAGCGACTCATCCATGTTCTCCCTCAGCACCATCAATAAGCAAAAGGTGAAGACGACACAGATGCAAACCTCCCACTTGTGCTGGGTTGGGAAAATCTTTATATGTAGACTTGGTGCAGATATTGTCGGCCCATCTCCAATGTCTCCTTTAGTCCACTATAATAATAATAATATTAGTACTCCTGATGTCAAAAAAACTCTGCAGACATAGTGAGATTAAGCACTTGATCATTATTCTGATTTACACAAAGAAGCAGCTGAACCTTTTTTTTTATTTTTTATTTTTATCAATGCTAACTTGATGTTCTTTTGGTATTCGCCTCTTTCCATCAGGCGCTCGCTGATATATCCAAGGGGGACATGCAGGCAGCAGACGCCCTGGTAGAGGGAGATGACGA
The DNA here is from genome assembly GCA_003416845.1 of Oplegnathus fasciatus. Classification (NCBI taxonomy): domain Eukaryota; kingdom Metazoa; phylum Chordata; class Actinopteri; order Centrarchiformes; family Oplegnathidae; genus Oplegnathus; species Oplegnathus fasciatus. The sequence continues at coordinate 587,485 of NTHP01000253.1, forward strand.
CCTCCACCTGTCTGAGGAAGAGGACGACGAGGCGGATAAAATGTCCCTGGCCTCTGATTTAGATGACGAGGACTTGGACGAGGTGGAGCAGAGACAGAAAGAGCTAGAGAAGAAAGCACCAAAGAAGAAGTAAGCCAAAAACAGCCCTGTGTTTAAAACAATGTTTTTCCAGTGTTTTGGAAACAATGTCATACGGTCATACCCTCAATAATTAATTGTTCTCTTATTTAGTTTTTGATTATCTGCTTATTTGTGACTGTGCTTTTCAGAGTAAAGTTCACTGTAGAGGAGGAGGAGGATGAAGGGCAGGAAGGTGGCCTGCTGGTGGAACTAGAGGGAAAGGATGAAAAGAAAGAACGAGAGGCCAACCTGTGGTTCAGCAAGGTTCGTCCGCTTGTGCTCCCATAATGTAATATAGACAATGTTCAAGTTGACAGTTCCACAAACTGGTGTTATAGAATGATTGGTCACCTGCAAATGAGTTGATTTCTGTGTGACCTCTGACCTTTGACCCAGCTGTTCCTTTTGCTCTGTAGGGCATCTTCTCTGAGATCGACCTGGAAGGAGACGCAGAGAGTGAGCTCCGACAGACCGAGTGGCTTCAGAACAAACAAACAGGTAACAGTCTCCCTGTTTCTCATTTATTTATTCACACATGTTCAACAAAAGTCTTTTTTCTAAAATGGATTCCCGAGATTCAATAAAAAAATGACATAAAATGAGTGTAAGATATCACTTATAAACAACGTAATAATGACAAATTTGGATCTTCTATAGAAAAAGGCAAAAAGCGGAAAGCTGAAGAGGTGGTGGAGGAGGTGGAGGAGGTGGAGGAGGTGGAGGAGGAGGTGGAGGAGGTGGAGGAGGAGAAGGCTGCTCCACCAGAGGAGGAAAAGGCCGGACCATCGCAGGCAGCTGAAGAGGAGAGTGACAGCGACTCAGATGACAGCGATGATGAGAAGTAAAACCTCATTTACTGTTCCAAATATTACAGAATCGATCCAGTTTGATTCATACTATTGACAATAAAAACAAATATATAAATAAATCAACTTTTTGCTGCTTGTTCCAGTGAGATTATCAGGATCAAGCAGGCCAAGGGGGCTGGGGGGATGTCAGGAGAGGACGATGACTTCCAGGTTGTTCCTGTAGAAAGCACCAGTGAGTATGAGAAACATTTATATTTCAGAACACAAGAGCAACCAGGCATCTCAAATGCATTTCTGATAGTTGGAGTAATAAATTTATCTGGGATTATTGAACCAAATTAACTGAAAACCAGGTTACATAAATAACCAAGTGGAGAATGAACTCTTCTGTGCATGTAAATGCAGCCAGTAAAAGTGCTTCAGCTTCATGTTTGTGTGTAACTTTGTGGATGTTTGTGGGTTCTGTGCTCCTCAGGTAAGAAAGCCAGGATCCTGGATGCAGAAGGCCTGGCCCTGGGCTGCCAGATTGCTACGTCTAAGAAGAGAGCCAGGGACCTGGTGGACAGCTCCTTCCACAGGTGTGTGTGTGTGTGT